>JAUJPO010043099.1:0-17506 GCA_032270745.1 Tiaropsis multicirrata
CTTTTAGATATTTGGCTGCTGCAAACAACAAAATTTATGCCCAATGTCTTGTTCGTGTCTGCTTGGACACTCAAAGTACCGATGAATGTACACTTTGCACCCCGGGTTTGAGAAAGAGACGTAGCACTGAAGAAGAAGATGAATCAACTGTTGGACAAATGATGGTAGTCAAATCTCCAGTATTTTACATCATTGGCGAAGGTATAAATATCTTCTTTCTGAATATTAATATCAAATCGTAGGCACCAAGGTATTGCGGTATTGTCTGTCTTGTTTTTTATATGAATGTTGTGAAAATTATTTTATCATGAATCCCAAGAGCGGCAAGAGCCCTATGGAAAATGTAGTCCCTAATTGATTTTTCTCAAAATTGCAGTTCTGGTGTTAATTTTGCACCTTTTGTTATGTTTAAGAACCAAACGTTAGCGATAGCGATTCTCAAACATCAGGAGTTCTCAGCGGAACCAATGGATTGATTGTGATCATTCTTTTGGCAACTTTGGTTTTCGTTATTGCTGCTGCAATCGTCAAGAAAGTCTTCTTCAGGGCTCCAGCAGATGTTCCAGTTCGAGACTGTATTGTAACTTACGATAACAAAGCAATAGCTTAAAAACTTTTTTTACACATAAATTAAGGTACTGGAAAGTCTCTTTGGAAAGATAGTAGGATATGTTCAAAAACTTGCGCACCTTTAAATCTTTAAAAAGATGAAATTATTTTTATTTTTAAGTGAAATTTTGTATGTTCTATTTTTTTTTATAAAACCCATTGATTGTGATATTGTAAATAAAATGACAATTGTTAAAATTTTGGATAATTAATTGGGCAACATTTCCCTAATTACAGATTAAAATCTATATAAGTCTTTCACATGGTTAATGCCATTCTTATTTTTTTTATGTTCTTATATACTTTGTTCTTATAAGATCAAATTGATTTGGACGTTGAATTAGTGTCGAAATGACGTTGTGTTAGCTTGGTCCACTTTTTCCATTGTCTATTCAGCTTAAAACGGGTTAGCCGACCTTTAGTGCATGAAAACACATCATTCGAATTAGGGAAGTGTTCAAATTAACGCTAGACACATAAATGTTACATAAAAAAGGTGTTTCTCGTTGACCATCAACACTGAAATGAATCGCATGCTCGTGATTGCGCTTATCATTTTTATACAAAGGACCTTTTCTCTATGAATGTCGCCACAATCAATTCTTAGTTTAGCCGCGCTATAGAGATGACAAATCGTGATAATTTCTAAATTACCTCATAACTAAGAGATTCAACATCCAAGTAACATCGTTTGGACGTCATAACAACATTCCGTACATTTATTCGTATATTCTACTGAAACATACTGTAGATGCTTAAAAATTTCGAAGATGATATTACATGAATCTGCTGTGAATAATTTACTACCTTATCGGTATAAAATATGTCAGACCTATTTTTTCGTCCAACAAAATTATTCACCCGACACATCTTTCGCACCTTCAAAAAAAATTTCGTCACTTTTGTCCGACATTTTTTTTGTTCGATAAGGTAGATAGTTTATACCCGCTCTCTCAGTGTCAAAAAGACCATCACAAGCTTGAACCCTTAAAATGCAAAACGTTTTAACGCTTAAACGTCTGAGAGTGCATTTTCGACCACTTTTTTAACTACTTTTGTTCCTAAATGTTCTCAAAATTTCATTAGCTCACTTACCTTGAATGCCTCCCTTCCTCCCTTGGGAATTTTCAAAAAAATAGGTTGTGTATTTGAAGAAAATACCTCGTTGTGCTTAAAGGGGCAGTCTCATACGAGAAAATCATACGCCATTGTAGATAAGGGGCTATGATATAAATGTTATGTTAAATGGTTCAGAAGAGGTATTTTAATCACGATTTGTAATACGTAGGTATACAGTAGGTCGTGTTAAAATGAAAATTTTGAGATAATAGAAATTCTATAAGTTCAATATGTAAAAAACATGTACTAATATCAATACCAAAAAGACCACTTGTATTGTATGGGCATATATCGCATACAATGCGATCAATTGAAATATAGGACACACCCAAAAAACTATATCAAATCTGCTTTAGATTAGGGATCTTTATAGACCGCCGTGTATGCGTCACTTGTGTGTTGTTGATTATTTGATTTCTTCTGGGAAAATAGTTTGCGTTACAAGGTGCGTTTAGTGTCTTGGATTTATGTTTCATTTGTACTTTATAGTACCAACAATGTGCGCGTTTAAGCTTTTTTACTACATGGAAATGCTTCTTCCATTTTGTTGTTTAAGCTTGAAGGTATATTGTTTGTACAACTTGAAATCAGTTTTTTTGCCATGCGATAAATAATGCTAAGGCTTTTGTCGAGAAGAGATTACTGTGCTGACCGTTAAGCCTATTACTGAACCTATATTACACGTAATCCCGATTACATAAAATTTGAGAAACCTAGGAAACTAAACATTAAACTGAAATACACGCATCACGCAGGCAATCTGATTTCACGCATTGACGTAAATCTTTTAGAAATTCATGCATTCACGCATTGAAAAGCCCATTCACGCGCTCACATTACTAACACTACCTGAAATTATACAAATCATAGTTGGAAAGCACACAAGTTTTAGACTTGGTTATTTCAATGTCGATCTCGCGGAATTCTTTTTTTCAATCAGAATTTCTCGTGCTAAAAAAAAATCGTTTAAAGGTATATTCAAGGTTTTGATAAAACCCAGGTGGTAGGAAGTTTGAGAGAACTTAGAAAATATTTTCTAAAACTGGGGAAAAATGGCCAAAAAGGGCACTTTAAGGGTTTGTTTTTCAGAAAATTTTGCACTGCGCTGTAAGGGTCTAATTTTGTAACCCCAATTTTTGTCAAGTCATCGGAGTGGGGGGTTACCTCTAAATTTTGCCAAATAACGATCACACTCGAGATATTCTAATCGCATGCAACGATCACACAAACTAGTGAGGCACAAATACTGACAAAAATGTTTTCATTTCTGACATTAAACTGTATGCATTCTAAAGAAAGTATATTGAAATATTTTGATTTCATTTATCAATTAAATCGGTATGGTGCGGTATATCGTCCTATATATAGCGTGTATTTCCCATTGAAAAACGGCATAAAAAAGTTGGAAAAACTCTTGTTGTTTACAGTTATTCAAATGTCTTTCTGGTGACCACATGGTCAAGCTCTCGTCTGGGAAGATTAAACGATCCATGGTAGGATTATACTCCTTTATCATGCCCATTCAATAATACCTTTACGCTATTTTCCGCCTTTAAAGCCAATTTGCCGGTTAAAAAGGCGGCCCGCAGTTGAAGCTGCTTTAATGGTTTGCCAGCGTTTTTCAAACTAATCAACAGAAAATCAATAACAAGAGTTACTTCTAATGTGAAATAATGGGGAATACAAAAACTTTTCAAGGGAAATGGATAATATTGTTTCACAATAAGACAAACTCAAATAGTTCCTGCAGTATTTTGCAGACACAATTTTGATTCATTTTTGGATATGGATGAATCTTGATTAGAGAGCGTTATGAGTCATGCGATAAAAATGCAAATGTATCACAAAAAGTAGAATGATAATTATGTTAAAGTATTATTGTAACTGTTCTGGGTATTGAATGATTTATATATTTTTGCACACAATTAATGAGATTTCTCATACTTAAATCTAATCGTTCAAATTACTGTATCAATCAAACCAAGATGGTACTTTTGTATATTTGCTGTTACCAATAGCAACTGGACAAAAATAAACTGTTGACTCATGTTGACATCATGAACGAAAATGGGGCCACTTAAATTTTTAGTTTCAACATCGGACCCTTCCTCTTCCAGTGCATTACACTTTTTTTATTATACAAAAACCAGCAAATTTCGGCCGAGGTTCGAATGTTCTTAACTTTGATCCATGACCCCACCCATCCTTAAATATATGTCTAAAAAGCTTCCCTTGATCTAAGCTTTCATTAGGAAAATTTACATTCTCAAATTGTTTTTGGTAAAATTTACCACCAAACTGAGGCTCGACTTTCTTATCAAATTTATATAAAATTTATACAAAAAAGAGTGTACAGAATTTTCCAAGAAATTATATGGTGATATATTTATACTTTTACATGCATTATCAGAACATTTATCAAACAGAACATTATCAGAGCTTTTTAACTCTCTATATCCTAAGCAGAGCCGAAACCGCAAGCTTTTTAAACGAAATCAAAGCGAAGAAAAAATAAAATGTAAAGAAGACATAATTATAATTAGACGATTCTGGAGACTTGTTCATGAATTGTTATTTTGGAAACAGATTCAGATTATAACGTCCTACCTATCACACGCTGGATCATTCAGTTATTTCAGACCGTTTCTTTCCTGATGATTGACTACCGCCAGGTCAGTCACTTTAATCCCGGGGGAGGGGGTACTTCGGCAAAAATAGCTTCTGGGCATGTGCGGTGCCCTTAAGGGTCAGAAATAATGTTCCATGAAAAAACACTCTACAAATATGTCCGAAGACCCTAAGGGTAAGTTTGTTGCAATATAAGGGCTGATGAGAGTGATATGTCACTCCACTGAAATAGTGTAAAAATATAAATTACTGTTGATATATCTATCATTATTAAGGCTGACAATTCACTGGCAAGAAACTTTTTTTTGCTCGTCGGGTAATAATAGGCTAGCTATTGCTATATCAGATGCCAACAGAGACCACTTTTAAAAGCATTGGTTGAGATATATAAGTATAAGACAGTTATACTGCCGTGATTTTGGTGTTTTTCTGCTATTTAAAAAAAATCTACAGCCTTATTTCCGACGGCATAACACCTTCTACACGCTATTTTTAATTATCAGCGAAGAGCGAACAGTATGTCCAAAGGATGCTTTTAAACATTTCCTGAATTCAACTTTAGTTTATTAATTTTTTTTTCATTTTAGCTGTTTTTAACCCTTAGCCAGCGCACCATTTATTGAAAAGGTTTTTTCCTTAAATTTAAATGTCAAGCGGTCTGAGGGTTAAGCAATATTTAAATGAGAAATATTCTTTTATCCATCATTTTATTAAATGTTTTTTGCATGTTCTTTTAACAGCATACTGTATCTTTAAATTATATCATTTTTTACCAAACATAAAGCTTACGGGACGCTTTAAATGATTGAGCTGCCAGTTTGTGTCTTTGTATTATAGTATAATACCCGCCGGGTATTAAGGTAATGTGTTTTTGGATAATATAAAAAAGATCTGACAATCCAGCAAACACACAACGTCATTTGAACGTCAAAACGTTTTAAGAACATCAAAAGAACATCGAAAATACGTCACATTCGACTTCTTGGCAAGATTAATAAGGTCTGTTGCAAAAAAAGATTTTCACTAAAACCCATTAATATGTAGAAACCAGGATAGGACGAAAGAAATAAAAAGTAAGTAAGTGATAATGTCCTGGTTTCTACATGGAAAAGATTTTTTCTGACAATCTTTTTGCAACAGACCCTTGTTCATCTACTAGGGTTACCTTGTATTTATTTACAAAAAAGTTCATCATGTTCACTGATAAAAAATCTAGTTTTCTTTCCACATACAAATTATCTTATGTTTGGGATAATTGGAAATATTCATATTTTATTCGAACTAACCCTTATACGGAACATTTTGGTGTTCAAATATTCTTAAATGCTTTGTTCCTATATAAAAAACGTTAAGAATTAAGTGGATTTCTAGAGACTTGTACGGTATGTCTCAATGACCAGCCTGGTCAATATTTTTTGTATCAGTGGCAGTGGGGGTGTAAACAAGAGACGTAATATCCAATGGGATTATACATGGTATGCCAAAACAAGACGTGCCTATCCCATAATTGAAATTTTGATGTACCTCTAATTTCCAAATGTGATCAGTAGTCTATTACTAGCGACTTTCTCCAGGGTTTGTGAAAAGAGGAGACGAAATGACGGATCTGTCTTTGTTCGAGGTTTGGATGCATTTGTTTTAAAAAGCATGCATTTCTTTTATAAATTTAAAAAAGAAAGCTAGATTCATTCAATGAAAACGGGAGATTCTTTATCTTTAGGATCTTTTTTCTATATCTTTATTTTTAGTTTTTTTCAGTTTAATAATAAACTAGCAAGAAAAGTAATGGGACTGAACTTGGTATATTTGAGCAACTACAGTTGGAAAAATACTGAAGTTGAGCCCAGTGCGGTGGTGTTATATTGCTTTGGTTGCTAGGAGGTGTTTTCTTCAATTAAAGCTGCAATCGTATCTCATTGCACAAAATCAAATTTAAACTTTCTTCCCCTTTCACCTGTAAACAATATTGTGACGGTTCAAATTCCACCGCAGCGACATTGTGTCAGTTGCACAACATTGGAAGAGTTTTTGGCTTGAAATAGATCTTAACAAGGAACATTTCATAATATTCTTACACGGATTGCAACTAGCTTATTTCATACTTTTTTTTATGTCATACAATTTTAGGTAATTCATTGCAAAGGAAATGGGTGGAACAGTTCAAATTACAATTCAGTGACGATGGAAAACGTTGGGAATCTTATCGTGAAGACGGCGACGAAAAGGTAAGCAGCCAAAAAGATTCTTTTCTGGAAATTGAACTTTTTCTTAACTTTGAGCCTTAATTCGGGTACCTTGTAGTCTAGACCCATACTGCTTTTTAATCATCTCACAAAGCTCACATGAGAAAAAAATAGTATGGTAACTTTGATCAATTTGAATTTATGACCAAAATGACAGTTACAAAATTGAACCAATTAAAACGCTTGAAATAGAGCATAATTTATGCATTTCTTCAAGATCTTGAAAAAAAATCAAGCAATGAGACCCGTCTACTTTCGAATCGAATTAAGATTTGAAGTAGATGGGTTCCCATCTAAGTACCTTGAAAACAGTACTTGATGCCTCTTTGCCAAGTACTCAGCACTCAAACAGACCCACCTACCCGAATAGTGGGTAGATAGTGAAATGATAATTTTAGGGAGAAATTTACTTTTCTTAAACAGATTCTTAAAACACTCTTAAAGAAAAGGTACGGATCAACGAATTGGAATTGTTTTATTTCTTAGATATTCTATGGAAACCATGACGAACGTGACGTCACATTTCAAACCTTGAAGAATCCGATAATAGCCCGTTTCGTCCGTTTTCTCCCCGTCTTTTGGAATGGTGATGTGCCCTGTCTTCGCATAGAAGTGTTTAATACGACACTGACGAAAGGTATAGTTGCTGTTACACCGCATTTGATGTTATATTTCCTTGAATATATTTAAAGACCAAATGGAGTCTCTTGGTATTTTTGAGGAACTCTTTGGTTGCTACAATAACGAACGAAAATCGTTTAGCGTTTTAACCAATCACGTTCATTATTTTCACTTGCCTATTATAATTTCGGTTCGTCGTCGTGATTTATCTCAGCACTTAACCTCAGTAATACGGTTATGGTACCACAATATAGTGACCTCAAGGTACAACAGCTAAGGACCACATTCATGCCCGAACAAAATTCACGAGACTATTGGGCTTTTTAAGAATCCGTATCCCCCCTGTTGAAGATATAGAATATCCAGGGGGCGGTGTCCGAAATTTTCAATATCCTAGGATATCCAGGGGGGTGGACATCGACATCCTCAACAGTGGGGATATGGATTTTTTCTGGAATAGCCCATTTGTAAATGATTTTGATCTTTAGCTTCATTACACATATCAATACATGCTTTTATACAATTTCAGAGGACTCTGAGCAACGCAGCCGATCTGACATCCCGAAAGCCGATTCGAGTCTCATCGAAGATATCGGATTCGAAAAGATGGACGAAACGGTTGCCCTCGATAAGTCCGATTACGGAAATAATGGGTTTCTGAACGGAGGTAGCCAGATCGTGGATACGCATAGCTCGTGTAGACACGGTGTTTCGATACCCCTTGGCGGAGATATCGTATTCGATGGAAGTGTGATGAAGAACCACCCGAAGAAGGCCATCACAATTGCATCCTGGGTAAATTTGAATAATGTTGAAGGTATTTATTTAATTTCATTGAATTATTTCCAGTCGGTAAAAACAGCCAACTTTCGTGAACATATAGATAAGATTAAACCGATAAAATCTATAAAAGTTTACAAATGGGGAAAAGTTATTTGGTAACATTCCTCAGCAGCATTCGACGTCCAATTAGCGTTCTGACGTTGAAACAACGTTGTTTGAACGTTCATGTCTGCTGGTGGTGGGGACCTGATTTTAATCTCTTTATGAGAGAATTAAAAGAATTCTTTAATGCCGGTCTTATTCATCGATCGATCGGCTGCTCGCTTTTTTTATAAGATGACGTAATATTCCCAGCCGACACAAGAGACGTTTTGTCAACGTTGTTTCAACGTCTTAGCGATTTTAACGTTGAAAAGACGTTGAGACAACGTTTGAAAAACGGCTTGTATCTGTTGGGATAGACCACCATTGACTTAGAAATAATTGAAGCCAATTCGATTGGTTAAAAAATGACGTCACAAGCCGCGTGGCTTTGAAAAGGTAGAACAGTTGTCAACCTTTTTTTCTTTCTGCTTGACCATGGCGTTGCTTGACGTAATATTTCCCAACAGGCACACAACGTTATTTCAGCGTCCAAATAACATTCTGGCATTGAACTAGTCTGATTTGCAGACCCATAATTAAACCGTCGGACGTATAAGAAGCACGTTTCGTTAGAGGATGAGAGCAGCCTAGCATTGAACCAGTGTTGTTTGGACGTTAAATCAACGTTCAGTAAGTGCTGGCTTTCTAAGGGATTTTCACCATAACAAAAAGCGAGCATTCCAATGAGTGGAGCGGACTGGCCTTCAGTCTTGATATTTTCGTTTCAATTGTTCGTTTTTCCCCATGAATACGTTTTTAACTTAAAGTACACGTTTTTTATTAGAACACAGTTTATAAGAAACATTGAGTCTCATAATTAGGGGCAAATTTTACCGTAAACTATGAAGAACTCACAATTTGAGCTTGAGCACGGGAATTTTCCTCTAATGAAAGCCTAGACCAAGGGAATCATTTTAGACATATATTTAAAAGTGGGGTTGGGAGGAAAATTTGAGAAAATGCGGATCAAATGTAAGAACAGCTTCAACCAAAATTTTAATGTTCTTATAGAAAAATACTACTGCAGGTGTTTGTTACATTCTCTTTTAGGCGTCCATTCTATCTTTGATACTGTGGGATCACATTCAAATCACAACTTGGGGTTGTATCATTTTGAAGTTGTTGGTGGTGACGTCAGATGGTTCCACCGAAACGAGACTGGTGGCGAAGTATTTAGTGCTATTACAGGTGAGATATTACACTACCTTATCGGTCAAAAGTGACTAAAATTTATGTCCGACCGAAAACTTGGTTTTAGGCTGTTATTAACTGCTTAGTCGGACAAAAAGTGTTTGGAGGTGACTAAAATTGTGTTCGACCAAAAATTTAGTAAGACTAAAACTTTGTCTGACTAAGTTTTGTCCGATAAGGTATTCAATGTTTTAAGAAAATGGGTTACTATGGTTACTATTAGACCAAGTTAAAAAAATCACCAGTAAAGTCTCTTTTTAACCTACACACCACAATGGATTAATGCATGGTTTCCAGAAAGAAATAACCCCTGCCGCAGGAGTCCGGTGAAAATTCTTTTGTCGGTGGGGATTATTATATTATTATATTTTTGATTTATATTTCTATATTTTTCAATGAAGATGGACCTTTTTTCCAGTGGGGCGAATTTCTGTGCTAATTCTTCCACTGGGGACAATTTCTTTTTTGACGGACCTATTATTCCATCGAATCTGTAACATGGTGGGTGTAAAAAACAAACCTGATCTAAATTAATAAGTGCCCCGCCCTCATTCTCAAAATGAAAATAATATTATTTCTCATTTAGGCGAGAAAGTTATAAAACCTCACGTTTGGAATCATCTTGCCGTCACGTACGACTCAAATACCGGTGACGCAATCATTTATATCAACGGTACCGAAAACTCACGCTCTAGAGGTCATGGCTTGTTGTCATCCGATTGGAACAATCGGGTTGGAATAGGGCGACATAAAGGATCCCGATTTCTAGATGGAATGATAGACGAATTCAAATTGTACGATGAAGCGCTACAGAAAGACGCTATTGAGGATCTGACCAAGAAGTGTGATTTCTCAAAATACTGTAAGTTAAATTCCAAATTGTTGAAATAGGCTCGTCCGGAAAAACTCGGTACCCCCATTGTTAAGGCTATAAGATATCTAGGGGGGTTTAAAATTTTCACTATCCAAGGATATCTAAGGGGAAAGAATTCGAAAACCTAGGATATCCAGGGGGTCTCGAAATCTTAAACACGGATATTTAGGTGGCGGGGCAACATCCTCATCAACAAAGGGGATACGGGCGTTTTCTGGAAAAGCTCAATATTCAACACACTAGAATATTTTTAGATGAATTTCTCCTCGCTTTCTGATCTCTACCTGAATCTCTGGATCAGGCTTCCCAAACAACGAGTCCCTCCTGTTGTTTCAGTATAGAAGATTACGTAATGTTTGAATTGTTTACTTCTTTGTTTTGCTACAACCTTGGGTATCGAATTTTTGCGTTCGCAAAATGGACATTACGTAACACTTATACGGGAACAACAGGACGGACTTGTTGTCAAAAAATTAGGCACAATTTTCATTAAAAAATTGTATCTAGTCGACTGAGGTAAAGATCAGTGTACCCACCATTGAAATATAAAATGAGCGACCTTGAAACGGACCCTTATAGAAAGAGGAGACTTTCAGCTATCCAACGATAGATTTTTCTTGTTCAGGAGATATATGGAGGTTTAAAGTTTGACGTACCATATCGGACAAAACAATGTCGGACCAATTTTTCGTCGGACTAAATTATTCGTCGGACAAAACTGTCGTCACCTCCAAAAAATTTCGTCACTTTTGTCCGACATTTTTTTGTCCGATAAGGTAGCTCGTTTTATTGAAGTGTACCTCAAAAAAATGCTCTGACACTTCAAGGGTTAAATTTATATTGTTAAAATTCTTGATCTGTTGAACTATCTTCGGATCACTTGTTTTAATTTTCATTCATCAGATTGCGGCTCAACATTCACCGAGAAGAGAGGCTCTGTATCTAGCCCGGAATACCCCAAAACATTCAGCGGACCTGTAGACTGTACCTGGACAATTCACGGACAACCAGGAGAAGTGATCGTCCTGAACATGTCACAATTTCACCTGGGAGACAAAAACACATGTGGGAAAGCCAACTTTGAAGTTCGCGATGGTCTGAATGATTCAGTCATAGGTACATAAGAAACACACTCTATTATTTACCCCAGTATAGAATGTCAATATGACGTCCAAACTACATCTTTTGATACTTTTCCAAAACCTACTTGGTACCCCCCTCATCAACTGATTTAGGGGTCACCCCTCTCGGATTTCTACTACATTTTTTAAGAAAATGAAAAAGTATATTTATATCATTATACCGTCAACATATTGGGGTATTCATGATCTGCGTAAGTTAGCATTGCGTCATTCCTAATGAAAACAGCCGAAAAGTCCGGACTTTGCCCTTTTTTTTCGGGCGTTTCCGTTAGAAAAAATTACGTAATCCTAACTGATGCATGTCATGAATATAAGGATTCTTTTTTCAGGGAAATTCTTTTTTTGGATTTTTTAAAAATTGGAAACGTTTCTTTCTTCTGTTCTTCTTGAAGCTGAACTGGAAATAAGTTGATAAATTGATAAATTCTCACCTTTTATGTCACTATATGATAGGCAACTACTGTGACTCCAAAACTGCACCAAAGTTAGTGACATCACATTCAAATCGAATGTATATTCACTATACCACTGATGGTGTATTACCAGATGAAACGTTCAAAGTTGACTATCAGAGAGGTGAGTGAAACCTGCCCAGCTGGCACCGCCAACGTTATTCCAACATTGATTCAACGCCCAAATTACGCCTTGGCGTCAAAGGAACGTTGTTTGGGCGTTAAAACAACGCTCCGTGTCTGCTAGGTGAATTTCTAAGGGTAGATCAAAAGATTATTTATTATGGATGATAATGATATTACTGCTGACCAAGCAGCGGCACGGGCTGGGGATGGGTACTTTTCCATAGGACATTTTCCATTACTTCCATTATTTTTTTTTTTTCATGCTTGGGGAGGCCTAGTGTCGTCAGCGGTCGTACAGCGGGGGAGTCTATCCCTCTTTCGCTAGCGCTAGACTACTGGGTGGATTGAAACTGAGGCGGAGTGCCGAACCTACCGTTAGCTCCCAGTGATTTACCGCAAAATTCAATTTACTTGCTTTGTGCTACTCATTCATTGAGAGGACAATAGCCGGCCGGGACCGAACCTACACAACCTTTCGATTGTATGGCGAGCGCTCTACCGATTGAGCTAACCGGCCACTTTCTTTTAAATACTTTAGACTAATTGTCAAAAGTATCTTTTTGTAATCAATCGTACCTACAACCTGCTTTTTTATTCCGAAAGATAGCTTTTGGAATTGATTAAAAAGTTTTTGTCAGTTGTTCAATTGTTCCACAATAAAATAGTTATCACACCCTCCTGGCTTAGATTTGCATGTTGAGGATATGATTTTTACTACCACGTCGCCTGGACGCTGCCTATAGCCAAATTTTTGAAAAGATTTACATCACGTGATCGATTCTATTCAATTAAGATATATAACCTTCCGATTTCAATAGCCAAATAAGAGTTTTTTTATAACACCTTGTAACTTTTTTGTTTCATTGAAAATGAAGCCTTCCCCACTTCAAAGATTTATATTATTTGTGGCAGCTAAACTTGACTGTCAATAGAATCATAGAATAAAAAATTGATTGTCAACGATTTCTGATTGACAATTAATCTAAAACATTAAACTGTTAATTATGGAGCATTGATTGGCAAGAAAAACATCTGGACCATCAATAATAACACTTCATTGCAGGTGATTGACAGTCAATGAAAACAGTTGATTTCAATTGAAAAACAATGCAATGATTGCCAATAAAAAGTATCGATTGTATTCATAATCAAGGTTTGCTAGCCTAGTAGTGAATTCTGCGTTCCGTAAGCGAGCAATTTAACATTAGACTACGGCTGCTGTAATCAACTTTAAATTTGTGACCAAATCCAATCACCAGATAACTGAATAATTTTTAAGCCAACAACCTACCTCAAGCTTCAAGCTCTCTTTAAAAAGATTTTTTGTGGTAATTTCAAGTATCAAATATTATTATACAGTTTGATTCTTATGTAATCCGAACTCCTGTAATTCGAAAACTCGTACAAATCCGTCCGACTAGAGACAATTTGAAAACTGTCCATAATTCGAAAACTCAAGTAGTTCGAAGCCATGTTCTGGTCCCCTGAGAATTCGAATCACGTGAACTGTACAAATATCTTTCTTCGCTTACCTGGATTATTGATTTTATCAAGCAGTTTGACAGATCTTGAAGACACAACACCTCCCAAATGTAAAACGAAATCTTGAGGTGGACAGTTGATGGTGAAAAATGGAAATTCCTAAATGGAGGCGGATGGATAATTATATAACTAAGCAAAATTAAAAATTATAAACCGATATTACCTTAAAGATACTAATTTGCGCGCGTACTAATTTTCGCGCAATTTCGCGCAGAGGCCCAAAAATGCGCGAAATTTAATACCGAAATTATGTGCAGTCAGGGAGTGCGCGAAAATTAATACCATATTGTAAAAGAAAGTGGCATTTATCTTTAAAGATTTCTTCATTTATATATTTATATTTATTATATTTATTTGTGTGCCTAGAAAAAAATATAAAGGAGGCCTTTGTGCGCGAAAAACCTAACCTAAAGTCCAGATTCGATCAATCTGACCAGGGACCTGAATAGGTTTAAGCAGTTTAAACTTTTATGGATCTAATCCATGCCAAATGTTAAAAAGAAACCGAAAACTGGTAACAAAATATTTGAAATCGGAAATTTCTTTCGAAATATGGAGTGATGATATTTGATGAGTTATTAAGGCAATGTCTCCACTCACTCCAGCGCACTACTAGTCCACCATTGGCTTAGAAATAAGCGAAGTCATTCGATTGGTTTTTAAATATAACGTTACAATTCGCACACGACTATTACACGTGGCTGGAGTTTCAAAATCTGACAAGTATGTATAAACATTCTCAAAAGGACAAGGAACAATTACAATCAATTTCTTACGATATAGGAGATCTATACACCTTAGGCTTAAAAATTTAAAACAAAAATAATGAGGTACATGATAAATACTAACCATTTCACCAGTGTGATAATTTCTTGTTCTCACAAGATTAAGCCTGATATCTGTTGGATCTAGTTTGTCTGAAACATATGATGAAATAAAAAATAATACAGTTCTATTTAGACGTTTCCGTATCTAAATCTAAAAAATATAAAATCGTTAATCAAACACTTTGTAATGCCGAAAACTCAGCGGGGGGAGGCCAAGCCTATTTATTTGACACCTAGAGGTCCTAGAGAGTGTATTTGATGTTCTAGATATGTTTTCCATTACATGACATATATCTGTATGGACATTCTTAGAAACTAGAGCAATAGCATTGGTTTTAAAAGACAAAGATAATCACCGCGTTCGTAAAATGTTGAAAATAGTAGAAGACATTCTATTTTTTCCAATCGACAAACAACCTTACCATTGGTGTAATCAGGCACCTCAGATGAAAAAGAAATGCCATGTGGAGAAGGGTGCGATAAACGGTGTTGCCAAGCATGGTGTATCAGATCTCCACCTCCACCTCCTCCTCCTCCTGGTGGTCTAACAAAACCGATGAAAAATTTTAGGGTTAGAAGAAAATACAAAAAATACCCAAGATACTGCACTATGCTATTATTTGACATCTTTGAAAATGAACAAAGCTATGAGTTAAACTACAACGGTCAGGAGCAGGCCATATTTTATGCATTCTAAGAAAATCTTCCAGACATTATGTTTAAATATATGTAGCAAAAAGCCAAAATCTGTTTTTTTGTAACAAACCATCCAAAGTGCCCTTTTTAGTTTCCATACGACGCTGCCTTGCCTTTGATAGGCAAGATATTGGCTTGTGAGAGATGATCGTAAAATGTCGAAACTTTGCCAAATTCAAGCTCGACATCCTTGGTATGGACCACCCGACGTGACGTCAAAAGATTTTCAAAGGCATTAAAGTGTAATTCCTATAGTTCGTTTGGAGTGTTGGGGTGCTGGGGTGCTGGGGTGCTGAATAATAAGAGTCATAAATTTTTTGCTATGGAACCTGAAACTCCATCTCACGATGCTTTGCTAAAATTACTTACAGATGGAGTTCAGGTGATTGTGCAGTTAAAGGTGTGGAGAAGAAGGTGTTCTCCTCCTCAGAGAACAACGTCACCGAAGTACCGATACTACGCACCACTAAACCAGTTTCACCTTCCAAATCAAACTGTTGTTGATACCTAAGATATTACAGAACTAGAAATCTTAAATTTTGATAAACACTTCAGCTCTGACCTAAAGATAGCAAAGATTTACCGTTCTTTACTGTAGGTGTGACACTAAAATGAGTCCTTTCCCACAGAGACAAAGGGGTTTAGCATTTTTAACATTCAAAGGCCGGCGTGGGATAATGCAACCTATTTATCACCCAGGATACGAAAGACAAATTCCCCATAAGCATACAGGGTGTCCAATAAAAAAGATTCGGTGTTTTGCGGCCTCCTGGAGCCAAATATTTTTTGATGTTTTTACAGATTTCTTTTTTGAAAAAATGCCAAAAATTGCCGTATTTTTCTGCTTTTCCTATTGTTATTTCTATTTTAAGAAAACTATTTTTCAAACCATTGTAAACATTGATAAAGTCGTAAAACTCTTAAAAAGAGTGCAATTTTGAAATTAATTGCGTAAATTTGATACCCATTTTTTGACGTATTTTTTAATTTCTCGAACTATGATTTTTTTCTTAAAAAGTTTATAACTTAATGAATACTGAACCGAATTTAAAAAGTTATAGCTCAAAGTTTAAGTTAGACTTTCCACGTTCTAATAAAATAAAAATATTTCGGCTCCAGGAGGCCGCAAAACACCGAAACTTTTTTATGGGACACCCGGTATATATCAGGACTTTACTTGGTTTGAAATAATAATCGTTACTAAATCAAACATATAATTCATCTGCCAAATTGAGACCATGTCGTTCTCCAAAAGAGACAAATTTTTGTCTCGATGCTTCGTTCTCCAAACTTGTTTAAGAGACTTTACTACTGAAAAGTTCAATGGACTCAATTTGGCAGCTCCATACCCTCCAAAACAATCCATTCGTTGGTTGACGATTAATAACCATTAAGTGCATCTGCACAGAAAAGTATTAAGGCATGCGCTCGTGCACCGAACAAATTTGAATTCTTTATTTAAGATTATACCAATGACGAAAATTTGTGCGCGTGTGCGTGAAACGAACGCTTTAAACTCTAGAAAGGTCAAACGGTACGTACTTCATGAGTGTAGAAATAAGTCCACTTACCCTATCACGGCATTTCCACCCATTTCAAGAACCTTCAATCCAATCTTTCGCTTTACTTCGCCTGAAGAAGATGTTTACAATAATATAATCATGTTCGTAAGTTTTTTGTAGTTTTTGCACATACAAACATTTTAAACCTAGTCTATTTGGTACTAATTTTAATCCCTAAATTTCTAAATCTCAGGATTAGCGAGGTTACGAAAGAGGTTATTTAGGACGTTAGACGCGTTAGATGTGGTGGCCTCTACCTCTACATAATTTGTCTAAGAAGAACTTGTATACGTAAATCTATGTAGAAGCCACCACATACACGTCCTAAATAACCTCTTGTGTAACCTCGCTTTTAAAAAAATGAATTGTGTTTATAATTAGAACTGTGGTTAGAATTAGAAACCAATGGTAAAATCCTGCTCGTTTCAAAATTTTAACAATATCTCAGCAGCGGCTGTCCAGAAAAGATGCCTAATTATTTGTCTGTTTTTAAATATCATGAACAAAAATATATAAGGGTATATAACCATGACACAAAACTTGTGAGTGTGTTAAGAAGAACAAGCAGAGAGGACTTAGAATTGATGGGGAAAAAAGGCTAATTCGAAGCATTTACATTAACCCTGCATCAGACAAAACACGGAAAAAGGTACCTGAGAGTTTAGAGATATGACGTTGTCTTGCTTCATTTGATGCTCTCGAAGTTCGGATTTTCTCAATCCACTTTAAAATAAATTTTCGAAAATCAAGAATAAATAAAATAATGAACATATTAGGCTTTTCCAGGAAAAATCCATATTTCCAGTGTTGAGGATATCGATTTTTCTTAACACCAACCCACCTGGATATCCGTGCCGAAAATTTCGAACTCCCCTGGATATCCTAGGATATTGAAAATTTTGAACCCCCACCCCCTGGATATCCTTGGTCTTCAGATTCTTACCCCC
>JAUJPO010043110.1:0-17493 GCA_032270745.1 Tiaropsis multicirrata
AATTTCTTACTATTATGATATCATATAATATATTGTGGAAGTATAATATATAAATCACATTATCAAAATTCTGGTCTATGTTTTATTGGCATGGGACCTGCGACCTGCGACCTGCGTTTCGAACTAACCGTTTTATGAACATTCAGGCTGAGATTTGTTCAAAAATTAAAAACATCTTAAGAACGTGCCAAGGCTGAAATTAAGAAAACAAATTATTTTCAACTGCAAGAGAGGATTTTTCACAAGTTTTATTATGGTTCTTTCGAGACAAGTTATTTGGGTTCATATATTATTAGGAACATGAATAAGAACCTGAGGCTGAAGATGGTTGGAAAGTTAAGAACATCCAACCTCAACCAAAATTTGATGTTCTAATATAAAAAGAACGTGTAATGGTAAAATCACGGGCTTCATGATGGCAGCTAAACTGCAGACAAACGGATGGTAAAGTTGTCGAACTTTTTATAAGAAATTCTTGCTTACCCAGATTTCAGTGTTTTTGTAAGGGATTTTTCTAGGCTGGTGATTGATTTCAATTTTGTTTGTTTTTGCTTTTCCAGTTAGCTAAGAATCTTCTCTTTGATTTTTCGCTTTCTTTTCTCATACCAAAGTGTTAAGATAAACAATAAACATTCAACAAGTAAATAAAAGAACTATCATAAACAAATACATTTCACAATACAATAGCAAAAAAAACCTTTTTTGGTCATTCTAACTTATTTAACAAAATATATACTTTTTTTCTTTATAAGAACCAGTAAATTTCGGATGTTCTTAGCTTTGATCCATGTTTTCTCAAATTTCCCACCCCATCCCACCTTTAAATATATGCCTAAAATGCTTCCCTTGGTCTAAGCTTTCGCTAGGAAAATTGTTCTTCATAGTTTTTGGTTAAATTTACCACCAAATCTGAGGCTCGATGTTCTTATGAAATTGTTCTTATGAAATGATAAAAAGAGTGTATTTTCTTGAAAAATAATAAAAAGAAAAAAGGAAAAGGAAGCAGAACTTTACAAAAACAACAACCACTATAGCTCTATGAAAGGATGCCGCAGAAATTTTGCCCCATTAACTCACCCTCTTTTCTTTTGTCTTCTTCTTCTCGTTTGATTACATGTTAACATTTTCATCTTATTTATTTTCAAATCTTCGAAGTCGAAAACAAACAAATCTTATTGTAGTGAAGTTTAAGTAACTATAGTTGCTAGATTTTATTTGTTATTGTTTTGTTGAGTTTCTTTTCTGTTGATTTGAAAAAATTCTTCAAAAGAATTGGTTAAATTTTAAAAGAGGTTGAAGAGTACGATGGCGAAGTCTATTTGGGTGGTTACTTTTCAAGAAGAGGAATTTCGAGCTGTAACAACTTCATGATTGACAAATTCGGAAACGTAAGAGATCTTTTGTGGTTTAACAATATTTTATCAATTTGCACTTGCTCTTTTTGACATTGAATTTTAAAAACAACAGAACTGTTGGTCAAGTTAGGGGTGGTTACCCCGGGAGGGGGGGTACTACCCTTGCCGGCCGACAGGGTGTGTGCCGCTGGGGTTCGAAAAATGGACCCTACGTGGGACTCAAAATTCGCGAAAAGGGACCCTGAATGGGACTGTATAGTGCCAAAGTTTTCTACTTTTTCCCAAAAAGGCACCCTATGAGGGACAGACATTTCTATTTTCGTATTTTTGAGACCCTGAATGGGACTCTAGATAGCTAAAATAGGGACCCTGAATGGGACTCAAGGTGAAAAAAGATCAGCGGCACACTGACCAGCGGCACATCCCCGTACCCTTTTGTTACACGTGTGCTTTCACTTTGGTCAATACACAAACCTCACATGTTGTTTACATATATGCAGTGAAGTGAAACTTCACTCCGGAGTGATTTCACTTTGGTCAAAAAGACCACAAAAATATTCACATTTATTTTTACCCAAAGTGAAATTTAAGTGAGACCGAAGTGAAGTATAAACTACATAATGATATGTCATTTGAAGAACTATTTCTGCCATCTAGTGGAAAAAGCTTTTCTCGTCAAAAGAAAAGTATTCTCGGGTGTATTCTCCATTTTTTGAAAGGTAATTTCGCGAAAAATGAGTTTTTTGGGGATATTTTCTCGAAGTTGCTGCATTAGGTTTTCCAAGAGTACCATCGTGACTGAAATGCTTTTTCCTAAAAAGATATTTCTAAACATATTTGCCTTGATCGATTTTAAATGTAGGGAGGACTTTTCCACGAATAGTTTTCCTCCATCGCATTTTGTTTTCTTTACTCTCTCCACCGGGGTTACAGTTGTTGAACTGGGTTGTTACCCTCGCACCGGTTTCTTTTTATTTGTGTTTAGATGTTGATTGTTTACTTCGTAACTTAAAGTCAACAATAGAAAATTGTCTTTCCATTTTGTTTTCAATCAACAACATGGTTAATATCAACAAAATATCAGCAAAACGCGAGAAAAACAAGCAGTTGGATTTTTTTTTGAATATTATGGTGATTTGGATATAGCTCCTTTTTTTTAGTTTTTATTGGAATTCTAGTTGATTGTTAAAATCTGTGTTGATATTGAGCCTTTAAGATGGAATAATTCTCTTGAAAACACTTTCACTTTTTCTGACCACATTTATTCGATGCTTATTTCGAAAATTTCTAGAAAGATTTAGTCAAAAATATTCGATTCCGTTGGCTATTCGGTTGACGTCATGATGACGAAGGGGGAGGGAGGGAGGGCTGGATAGAAAAATCGGAATACGTCATGCAAGTCGTATAAAAGAAACCTTGCTTGAAAAATCATACATTAATGAGCATTTAGATGTTTTAGAGCATTTTTAGTTCTTTTTTGGGGTCAATTACACGTTTTTTTTATTAGAACATCTAAATTTTGGTTGAGGCTCGGATGTCCTTAACACTTTGTTTCACATTTTCTCAAATTTCCTACCCCTCCCCGCCCTTAAATGTATGCCTAAAATGCTTCCCTTGGTCTAAGCTTTCATTAGGAAAATTCCCATGCTCATAGTTTTTCCACCAAATATCAGGCTGAATGTTCTTATAAACTATGTTCTAATAAAAAGTACTTGTTGGGAAAAACCTTAAGCAACTTGATGATGGCGTGCTTGAACTATTTTGAGCAATTTACCTCAATTGTACAAAGCGCGTGTTATTATTTTGATTTTTATAATTTTAATTGCTCTTACTTGAAAACATAATTGTTTAAACAAGTCGGACATACATTTTATTTTTAAAAGAACTTTTTTTTCTCCAATCATCATTCGCCTTAGTTAAAGTTTTCACCTGAAAATAATTTTCTGAAATTTTGAAGAAAATTTTATGAAGACTCCTGTATTCCTTGCCACGGAAGTCACATGTGATATACTTTTCAACAAATAAGATTTAATTATTTCGAAGGGAAAACAAACACTATGGTTTAACTCACTAAAAGATTTTGTTTACTGATTACACATAATTAATCTTTAGTAAGTGTTCTGTTTTCCCCCAGTTCTGACGCCATGCCGTGGGAAAGAATAAGCTTTTGGTTTCGTTTCAAGCACGCATTCAGTTACTTTGCTCAACAAATTTACAGTAGGCAAATGTCGTCTAGTGTTTGTTTACAATCCCTGGAAATACAAAATTATACTACTTTCAATCTACGAAAAATATAATAAATTATTTTTACAGGGAATGCAGTGAGAGCAGTCGGCAAATTCAAAGGGAGGAAAAAGAAACTGATGAATTTGACATTAACAAATCATGAAGACGAAGAATTGAAAAGTGGATTTTATACGAAAGACGTCGCCGAAGAAACTATAGAAGAGGATTCTGATTTCTTCACTAATATTTTGAAAGCGAAACGACGCTTCTCGTTAAAGAGATTCAGTTTCAACAAGAAGCGTGACCGACCGAAACGAAGTTACAGCGACTACCATGGGCAACGAGATCGGTTGATCGAGCAAACAAACGGAATAATCGAGATCGAAGCGCAAAATGGTGCCGGCAAAGCGATCGAGGTGCCTGAAGTGAAGAGTCAGGAGAATTTGATTATTGAAGGTTTTATCAATGAATGCATGAGAGAAAGTATGCGAAATCATAAGAATAACGATAAAAATAATAGGGAGAAAGAGAGGCATCGCAGTGATGGCAGTAGCGGAGAGGAGAATCGTGATCGCGTTGATGACAATGTGAATGATGCTTACTCGCCGGTGAGACCAAAAGAACGAAAACACGTCACCAGGAGTATAACAATGCCGAAAAACGGCACTCGCCACACGCAAGAGCCGCCGAGCACAGTAGAAGACCGCCGCGAAACAATACCGCGTGAAGCAAGGCGAGGAGCAGGTGAGGGAGAAATTCGTGTAGAAGAGTCACGAAAGAAAACTAGGAGACCGCGTAGTGACGTAGTAGGCATTACTGATATCGCCGACAGACAGAAACGAGCTTCAGAACGGATGTCAAATTATTACGAGAAAAGCACAAACCTAAGTCAAGATGATCATCCATTTAAACGCAACGGCCTCAAAAAACATTCTAGACAAGAAAACAACGAGTATGACTCAGAACACGGTAGCACGCTTTCCGCTTTTGCCTTAGTACCCGGTACAGATCTACAACGGAAACTCTCGCAACACGGCATTAACGATAAAGCATCTATAGACGTTATAAGGAATCAAACGCGAACGAACGAATCGCAGAAAAATAACACTGATCGAAAACATCCTCCGCCCTCCTCTTCTTCGGCCAGGAATTCAAAACCTGTTCATCATAGGAGATCGTTTCAAAGTGTAGATAATATTTATGCATCGTCATCCACTTCATCCATCCATCAAAACAAACGATACTCCTCAACATCTCATCATGCGACCAACAATTTACAAAACTCATTTAGTGCAGACGATATTGACGACACATCTTCGCATTTGTTTAAACCTTTGAAAGGTGAAATAAAAGATGGAGTTGGGGGCGGGGGCGCACTGAAGGCGACTTTAAATTTTATGGTGACTTCAACTCCAAGAGATACTATTGTGGAAGATGTTCCAGAAGAAAGAGAGGAAGAGGAAGAAGAGGGATATGCTACTTATGTTTAATTTAGTTACCTCAAAGTTAATCCCTCTTTTGTTTGAAGAAAATTGTATTGAGAGATTTTGAACACTACAATATGTTAATCGTTTCATAATAAATTTTCAACTCAAGAAAACAATGTTTAAAACTGGTATCTGAGCAGACCTGAGAGGTCCAAGTAGAGGGCTTTGTAATTCTTTTTACACTTTTTTAAGGGTGCATTATTCAAGGAAAGTTTTTTTGTCTAGATGCTTTATGAAAATTATGAAAATAGATTTTTTATGGTTATTTTTCGTAAGAAAAAGACCGCAAAATGATTTACTTCAAAATTAGCTACGAAAGAGAATTTTTTCTATAATCCAAAAGAAGTTGATTTTTTAAGTCTTAAGAAAAATTTAGGATTCTAGTATATAATACAACAAAGTACCGTTACATAGATAATATATAAAATTTTGAAATAGTTACCAAGCTTCTATGCGCAATCATTATCACTTTGGTACGAACTGTAAATCATCCAAACTGATTTGTTTCACTTCTTCACCTTTTTCTTTCATCAGATCTTCGATATTCCTAAAATATGGGAAGATTAATAGAGTAGATATATGTAAGTGTCTAAAATACGAATTAAGAAGAGTCAATTAGAAGAATTTTGTATAAAACACAATCAAAAGTTTTCAAAAATCAAAAATATTTACATAAAAAAAATCTGCATGTAGAAAGGTCTCTTTATTACAATCTGTAATGCTTTTTGAAAGGGAGTATGGAAACAAAAAAAATGGAAATTGAGTATCTTAAATCCTAGGTTTATAAAAAGTAAACTTATGTATGTCTAAGCTCCACAACCTAAAAGTCCAAGGTCTTGGCTGGAATTATTATGAAATACAAAGACGACACAACAAAACAAAACAACAAAATTCCAACCACTAAAAAAACAGCAAGCAAACAAACAAGCAATTAAAGAAACAAGTACAGTAGAATAAAAAGTTTATGACTTCTTAAGAGTAAAAAATTTTTAATAATTAAATTCAAATAATTAATTAAATAATTCACTTTTTTGAGATTTTAACTGTGTTATAGCCATATCTGCATCAGGGTCAATACCCTATACTTTTAGGAATTTGATGGTAAATGGGCTCTAGTGGTGGCAATCGATCACCAGTGACCTTCAAATAGTAGGTGTTTTTTCTCAAAATTCAATTTTGTAAGGGATTTTGCTTGTAGTAAAAGTAAAAATACCATGGGCATGATGTCTTTAAATTGCCACTGTACAAAAACTAATGATTTATATTACATAAAATTTTACAAATATGTTACAAATAGATTTAAAAATAAAATGTTTGAAAAAGATTTTCAGTACCGTGTTCAGTAAAATAGAAAACAGTGGGTAAAACACAAAATACCCCCTAAAAACGGCTATTTTTGGTCAATATCTCTTTTTATAAATACACCAGATACTTTCAAATGGCTAGAATAAAGACAAAATGATAAAACATTTTATTTAAAATCATTTGAAAAAAGTGTTTGTTGTCGGCATAGGGTATGCTGGTGTGCATTAATACAAAATTTGTCTAATTTTACCCATTTATTATCAAAAATGTGATACTTTTGAAATAATTTGAAAATACTGTTTGCTGTTCGTAAAAAGTATGCTTGTATGCAATAAGACAAAATTATGTCTGATTTGACTTGCAAATTATAAAAATCAGGGGGTAAAATATAATAAAAATGAAGATTTAAAGCTGAAAATTGACTTTTAAGCTATATTTCTCTATAGACGAGTTTCAAATTTTGATTGCACATGCGCAAAAAAGTTGCTCGTTTTTTCAGGGCAAACAACTTGACGTTTTAGCTGGAGGCAGCATGTTTTAAATAAATATTTCAAAAAGTATTGAACATATTTCTTTGAAATTGATTTATGACAATCTCGTATATCTTTCAGGTAACATACTAAAATTTCTTACTGTAACTCTCACTAGAAATTTTACAAACACTTGGAACCTTCTTGCCCCCAGCTAATGTTGTGGTTTTCTTGCCCTCAAAATCAGGCCATTTATCAGGCTGAAGTCCTGTGAATGTAAACAAATACGTCACAGTGAAATAGCCTTTACATAGTGTTATATTTCTAAACATAGTTGCTCTAACTCTCAGCACTACAGTAGGGTCGTGGGGTGACAGTCATCATTGGTATTATATATACTCACACTTTATTATCTCTAAACCAACCAAGGTTGTCAGCAATGAGATGCAAATTTTGACATCCATCACAGCGTATTAAAACAACACCATTTTGGTAGGCTTGTTTACTTATTGTTTTACTTGATCGAAGTTCGCAAACATTACATGTGTATTCAAAGTATAATGTCCCTTCAATTTTCCCAATAGGCTGCTTCTCTTCAAGCAGGTGTAATGAGTGAGAAATGTATCTTTTACAAATTAAGTCTCTACGTGATAAACAACTATACAACAATGGGTTTCCCAATTTTGTGTTATGGAACATCCAAATAAAACCTGATTTTAGGTTTGAATTTGCTACAGATTCGATTCCATTCTTACCAAAACTTTGTTGAAAAAATCGACATGCGTATAATGGCTTTATTATACTCCTTGAATTTCGAAATATTTGTCTATTCATAGCTCAAAACTAACCTCAAAATTCAGATTGTAAAATTTGCATCAGAACCAAACACCAAAACTTCCATGTGCCCGTAATTCTACATTTTAAAACGAAAGTTGCATTGCAATATGACTTCCATTTTTAATCGAAACTGTTCCGAGCCGTAGTAGACTTAATTTTACATTTCAATCTTTATTTTCAAGAAAGCTAAATCGACCTTGCTCGGAATTTTATCCTAATCTTAAGGCCATGACCCTAAACAACAAACTAAAAATTGCAACCAAAGAGTGGAGCAAGAAGTTGTCGAACTGTCGAACTTGTTCACAAATAGGCTGGTGCCCCAACAGGATTTACATGCCTTTTGGTATATAGTGGGTATTGTTTGGTACTTTTCTTTGACTCTACATTTTTTCCCTGTTTGAAATTGGCGAGAGTTAATTTTTCCACTCCATTGAAAGATTGATAAGTAAAACCAGACAAATTGAATTATCAATTGACGACCCTGGATGACCCCCGGAATCCCCCGGAAATTTCCGGGGTGATCCGGGGTCGACATAGGTTAGATTGCGTTCCGTGGGGTTTCCGGGGTATTCCGGGAGTTTCCGGGGGATTCCGGGGTGTTCGGGGGCTTCCAGGGGTATCCCGAGGTTTCCGGGGGATTCGGGGTTTACCGAATAAGTTAAATGAAAGAAAATAAACCCAAGCTACGCACAAACCCACAAGCCGATGATGAGCCTCTCAAGAGGGATTTTAAGTTAAAGTTCAGCAAGCTTAAGATGATCTCCCTCGGATCACCCCGGAATCCCCAAACTTCCAGTTTTCCGGGGTTTCCGGGGGTGAAGGTAGGTTAGATTTGTCACCCCCGGAATACCCCAGGGTCGTATTCAAATAGAGTGAACAAAATTATGACTAACATGAGATGGCCAGCATTGTGTTTCTTGTTAACCAAAACATCATTAAAAAAGTGAAACAAATTTCCATGGGAGGTAACAATGTCCTTCATTGTTAAAATAAAAAAGAAACATAAATCAAGATCTTTTTTCTGTCTGGTGTGGTTCTCTCATCTCAAATTGGTGGTGAGAAAGATCCTGCTGTCAAAACAAGATGGCAGAACAGCAACAAATTTATTCACAACATAACACTGGATTGACATTGGTTTAGATTAAAAACACACACAACAACAAAATTACTGATTTAATTTTATAAAAACAAACTGACAAATTCATATTTGAATTTTTTTTTACTACAACTACTGTATCTGTCTTCATCTAAAGGAAACAAATCTCAACTCAAAACTTTTATTTTACATATAGCTATTCAAATAAGAATACATTGAATTTAATAAAGAACTAACCTAAAAATTAAAGTAAAATTAAAAAGTTTTACCAAAAAAGTAGGAGAACCCAAAATCAATCGCATCTTCTATCCGCCATATTTACAAAATAGTAAATCTTACATGAGTATTTACCGGAACAGACATAGATGAATAAGGCCCCGGATACATTGAGTTACACCTGAAAGAGATAAATTCGAAGTGTAAAAGTGTTCAAAGTATAAAACGTGCCTTATTGAAAAAAAAATTTCTCATTTTTTGATGCCAATCTCATGAAATGACGTCACAGAAAAGAGACAATTTAAACGACTTATAAAATGATGACATTTCAAACAGTTCTATTTTTAATAAAGTCAATTCTTTCAAAAAAGCAAATGAGCATAAAAAATGCAATAAGAATCATGATGGTCCCTGGAATCTTTCTTTTCATTCGCGAATTAAAAACCTCTCTCTAAAAACGAGATAAAAAATCAATAAATATTCGTAAATGCTTGTGTAACCTGGGTTTAGCAATTCTCATTTGGAAATTTCATTTTCGGGTGGATACCTTACAAACAGAAAATTGAATAACATTTAACCTCGATTTGACTCGAATTAAATCACCAAATAAGGAATTTACAAATTTAGAAAGTAAGTCTATTTATTGGTATCCAAATCACGAATATTCCTTGAATCAAAATCGAAAACATAGATTTGAAGTTATCTTATATATATTGAAAGAAATAGCACTAAGTGGAGCTTTCGTGTCTAAATGACTTTTCTTTATTTTTCTGATATTTTTTTGTACACGAAAATACTAGGATACAACATATTGTTTATATATTGCTAAATTTGTTGCTGAAAAAACAAACATGTTCATTCATTTATTCATTCGTTCATATATACATGTTTTTTATAAGCAATGAAAAATTAAAAATCAGGCTCAATTAATGCTTCCAATATGCTCATGAGTGCAATGCTTATAAAAAAATATGTACGACGTGTTTGTACAATTCAGCAACATTAAGTTCTACATAATATAAAAATGAAGATGTTCAAAAAAAAGATATCTTGTGAAATAAAAAAATGAACGATGTTCCCCAAAATACTTCAAGTACCTTATCGGACAAAAATTAGTCAGACAAACAAAAGTGATTTTTTGAAAGTGACTAAAATTTTGCCGGACAAATAATTTCGTCCAACTAAAATTTTGTCTGACTAAAACTTTCAGTTTCCAGCTTTCAGTTTCAAGTTATTTTGCACAGTTGGCCAAAAGTGATTAAAGAATATGGAGTTTTGGTGTGACAAATAACTTTTTCAGATTAAAATTTTTGTCAGATCAGGTTTGACAATAAACAGCGATACAACAGAAACAAGTTATTTTCAAAAAGTCTTAAATTTCAGGATTTGTTTTTGGTTTGATGCCATGCAACGAGAACATGTAATATAATAAATACCTAAAACGGAAATGAAAAATTGTCAGCAAAATATTTGGGAAATTCTACTATTTATAATAAATCGTAACAAAAATAACCAGTCTCTAAAACCTTACATTTCCAAGCAGTAGACACTAATTTGTTATAACAAACAGCGATGGATACAGAAGGTACTCTATGAAGGAGAGTCTTTACTTCCATGTAAGGGATGTGGAAAAAGCAACACTCTCCATCACAACCCTCTGTTTCCACAACTTAAAAAAGCCGATGCATGCCGTCTAAATCTGCAGCAAACTTGAACAAGCTAACCTAGATCATATCTAGTTTTTGTATCATAATCGAATTAATAATTAATATACAGTAGATGGTTTATTTTCTAAGAAAATAAAGTCTGGTCTATTTGAGAGAAAAAGTGCTATCATTATTATTCATTTAAATAATCAATTAATAATTCATTAGAAATTCTAGATCCTTTCAATTTTCTTCTTTTTTGATGGTCTTTTTCGACATCCTTTCAAGTTCCGCTTGAACATCGCTTCGATTCGCTGCTCCACCTCCAGGTGCGGCGGCTTTTCCAGGCGGACCGCCAGGTTTTCCGGTTGAGTTTTTATTTAATAGACTGTTGAAGAAATTAGCGAGCACAGTTTCTGATGAATTTTGTCCAGCAGCACCTTTCGCTGGATCAGGCTGAGAGAAAAATGAGCAAACTTATGAATTAAAAATGTTGCCTGCATATTTCTTTACCATAAATAAATAAAAGCTCATACTTACCACGTTTCAGTTGTGAAACACCTTTGTGATTATTAGGCGAGTTAATATCTTGCAAGATTATTCTCAATTCTATGAGAGAAGAATATGGTCTACCTTTCCCTTGATGTTTGGCATCGTTGCGGGGCGAGGTAATCCTGTTGGCCTTTGTCCTGGAGAATGACCTTGCATTCGTTGCGATGCTCGGGCATCCTGTTAATGAAAAAAATGTTTGTTTACAATGAAGAAAAAGACGAGTCAGTTAGAGGAAAGAATTTCATAAAAACTTAATTTTGAGTCTCATGTAAACAAATCCTACGAAAGTCATGATAGTTTGATAATTGAAACTCACTTGAGATTGAGGACCTCTTTGTACTGCAGATGAAGGGGTTGGTTCCTTACTTAAAATCGCCTGAAAAGAAACGAATCGTATGTTAAATTAATCAACAAGTATAAATCCTCGTTTACAGTAATATTTAGTTCTTCTCTATGCTTACAATGACGAAAATATAAAAATCAAACAAAGATGCACTACAAAATTTCCTCTCAGCTGCCTTCGATTTTTTATATATTTTAATTATTTCTATGTTACATCTTTGGATTATTATAACCTAACATCTTTTGCAGGGATATGGCCTTTATTGGGATGACACACTTTATCAGCACTGATATGATTAGCATACCATAAAGGAAATGAAATAACATTAGTAATAAGAAGAATATCATGTTTTGAGTGGAATGCTTCGAAAAATTCAGTAGCTTTTAGGAAGCTAAATAATAGGAAGAATATCATATGTTTTGAGTGGAATGCTTCGAAAAATTCAGTAGCTTTTAGGAAGCTAAAGAATTGTTTCCACGAAGAACCAATATGAACAGAACTAGGAATAAAATAACTGAAATAACTCTGTTACCATTTGAGCTTCCAAGAACTTTTGTTCATCCTCTGCAACAACTTCTTTTTCTTGGTTTACATACTATGGGAAACAAAAAGTATTTTTAAAAGATCATCATGCTTGATAGACAACAAGGAGACAAATAATAAAAAAACATTGCTTGAGTGGTTAACCTTGTCTAAAACACTTTCCATAAATAAAAAGCCGGGTTTGCTCAGGTAGACAGGTTGGAGAGGTTATCCGGGTTGACATAGTTGTCATATACAAAAAATAGCTCAGGTTACAAGTAGATCTAAACCAACTTTTTGATAGCAATGCAATTTACCTTTCTAGCGATAGGTTTGACAATTCTGTCTTTAAATAATTCATTTGCATCGAATGTTTTAATATGTTCATCTAGAATGTTGATTTTACTTTGATTATCCCAACCTGCAGGACTGAAAAAGAATAAGATAAGAAAGGAAAAGTAGAAAATTGAACTGTATTTACTGAATACTCAGCGTTATCTCTCACAGGGGTGATTAGGTGAAATTATTAAGAGAATATTTTCAGTTGTATCGAGAGACTAATAGTAACAAAATATATTAATATATTAAAATATTATTTGACTCTAACATTCCAAGCCCATGATAACTTACATGAAGATTGCATCTTTCTCGACAATTTGTGCTGGATCTTTCAGTGGGAAATTATATAGTCGATGTAATAGATATTTGTATAATATTGATGTGTTGCAATTCTCTTTCATAGAGGTATATATTATTGATGCGCCACCTATTTTAACGGAAACATGTGTTAATATCGTATTACAAAATTGCTCATTATTCTCAGATAAGGAATTCGCGAGCTACCCAGGGTCTGTGAATTATTATGGTATTCTCTTTTACAATGTTTATCAGACTAAACTTTAGCAAACAATGCTTGAGTAAAATGGTAAGGATATTACATTTACATACATTTGAGACAAAATTTTCGTAAATTCTTTTGAATGAAATCAAAATGTTCTTCTCGATAATCATGGTCTTGTTCCAGTGATGACATATTGTCCGTCTAAGAGTGAAGCAAAAATAAATGATATTGAATAAGAAGAAACCGTCATGATAAAGTGAGAAAGTATTACCCTTTCAGATTATCATTCTCTGAGAATGACATCTAAGGCCATCCGTAAAAAATTGTATGTTTCCGGTCCGCGGGTGAGTAAAATTTCGTCCACTCGGGCGGCCTGGATTATTTTTTTTTGTAAAATTTGAGTAAAAATATTTTCTACTGCTTGTAAGTAAAACTGTTTTGGGAAGTTCTCAAGCTCAATTGCTGTATTACGTTTCTCAAGTTAAATCAGTCTCTTTAGTATTATAGTATATTAGTATTTTTCAAATCAATTATTTTAATAATAATGTATGACTTTTGTTGAAATTAAGCATGGTTGTTTTCAGACTTTTACAGTCCAAAAAAAACTTTTTTAACACCGGCCACGGACCGGAATGGCCTAAACATAGTTGAAGGCTCCAAGTTAATACAAATACTTTCAAACTAAACAAGTGATACTGGTTATAAAATGAAATTAACCCATAAGAATGAACGAATGAATGAATGAATGAATGAACACAGGTCAATTAATAGGCGAACTACAGCCATTATACCAGGGAAAGAGCACCTTTGTCTGTCTGATGAATGTGCGTATCTTTGAAAAAACTAAGACACCCCTGTCTCAGATAGTCAACATCCTTAAAAACTATAATACCTCTGTCTCATATCAGTATCTTGAAAAAAGACCCCTATCTCAAAATGTTAATTGATATCTTTAAACACCCCTTTAACGCCATTTTACGTCGGAAATTTTTTCAGGAAAAGTGTTTAACCTTTTTTTACCCACGATGATACTCATACCAAAGATAAGAAAAAACTAATGAACCAATTTCTAAAATCCCCAAAAACCTCTTTTTCAGGCCGTTTTTGGCAAAAATTGACTGCAAAAAATCTTCTTCAAAAATCGAGTTCCATCATATGTTACGGCTTCCAGATGATCTTTTTGTGCAAAAAATCTGAAAAAACTAATGAACCAATTTTGAAAAAAAACCCAAAATCTTCTCTTTCAGGCCGTTTTTGGCTAAAAAAAATATTTTTCTCAAAAATCGGGTTCCATCATATGTTAGGGTATTCAGATGACCATCTTTGTGCAAAAAATAAAAAAAAACTGCTGAACCAATTTTGAGAAAACCCCCAAAAAACTCTTTTTCAGGCTGTTTTTGGCTAAAATCGGCCGCAAAATTGTTTTTCGTAAAAATCGGACTCCGTCACATTCGAGGGTTTTTGAATACCCATCTGTGTGCAAAAAAATCAGAAAAAACTAATGAACCAATCTCGAGAAAAGCTAATAACACACAAAAGCAAACCTTGGTGACCGCAACAACAATAGGAAGTCCAATATTATCAACAATGACATTTTCTGCTAATTGATTCATCTCTTGTTCGTCTTGCTCAAGGTTTGAACTCAGTCGTTTGTTCTCTTCTGAGCCATCGTTATATTTGTATGTGTGGAAGTCTCGGAGTACTGAAAATTTAAATGAAAATCATGAAAATTAAAAAAAAAGAACTTTCCAAGTAATTAGCATTCTGTTTTTTTAATGTTCTGGCAGATAAAAATATAAATTCATCTATTCTACTTACTTTTCTAAAAAGTGAGAAAAATACCTTGTTTTTCTAGTTCGTTTAAAATTTTTGCAGATATATTTAACGTGTGTAAATGTTGTCGTAAAATATTGACATGATTTTCCAATTGGTCTAACATATTCCATGGTTTTGAGATATCGACACATAACAAAATAAGACAATTGTGTATTGATTCCTTGGTGATGACGTATTTCATGAGATCTTTGATGTGTCCTTCTCCGGATTGTATCCAAACGCTAAGCCTTGTGTGTTCTGAACAAAATTAAAATTTAATTACCTTTAAATATAAAAAGCTTTGAATCCATTGGTAAAAATTAAAAAGATTTCAATGATAAATAAAAAAAATAACTAAAATGATCATTTTAATAAGCTTTGAGATATCATTCCATTTCACATGAGATCAAAAGGAATTTATTCTGGAATAAATTAAAAAATCATTACGTTTTACTTGCATTAATTTCCTAGTTAAACAAAGTTATGCAACTAGGGTAAACAAAATAATAATAGGTATAAAATTAAAAAGATCTTACCATCACGTTCCTCATCATCAACATCGAGATAAGTATATTCTAATCCTGATCCACGTAGAAGATCATCACCAGAACGTCGTAATTTCACTACCAAACTTGTTTTACCTGTTCCATCATTTCCTGAAAATTTAAATATTTATCAAATTATGTCAGTATATAAACTTCTTTCTTTAGTTCCTAAACTTTTGAAATAATGTCAAATATAGTTTCTTGTATTAGTATAATTTTGAGTTAAGTGTTAATACATTGGAAGTTGGGCTTTCAATGGATGAATTACCTAAATATAGTATGCAGTAAGTATAATAGTAAAAAATATACAAACCTAAAACCAAGATTCTTTTACAAGAAGGAAATCTTCGGGATGACTTTGCTGAGACTTCACGTAAAATTTGTTTCCTGCAAAAAAGAAACAAAGAAAAGTTATAAGACAGATAATTTTCTCAAGCTAAAAACAGTCACTTCTAAAGGTATCTTTTCTCAACAATTACAGCTCTGAATCTCAGAATAATAACTCTACCAATAGATTCAAAGATTTATATTTTAAAGGTTTCATTCAGAATATTTTTCATCTAACAAAGAAATAACGTAGCATTGAAAACATTTTCAATCATTTTATTTATAGAAATTATTGCAGTCTTTTCATTGGTTTAAAAATCTCAATAACAAACTAATTATCCAACGTGTGATGAGTTTTTGGAATAACTTTATACTGGGGATTTCCAGGGTGAGGATAGGTTCAATTTCATTTTTTTATAAGTAACCAAGTTGCTAAGGGCTCAGCCCTAAAAATGGCTAAAAAACTAAGCAACTTGCTAGCAACCCTGAGCCCTGAAATCCCCATAGCAACTTTTTTTACTCCGCACATAAAAAATATCTTTGACACAAGTTAAAAGGGAGCCCTTGCACACCTTTACTAAAGTCCTTTACTGTTCTTTACTGTTCAGACACTTTTTTAGACAGCTGGACAAAAAGCAATTTTACAACAAACAAAACATATCACACACCTTTAGAAAAAGATGAAGACGTTTATGTTTTATATAATAAACGAAAAATAAACAATGTGTAAAAATAGCTAAAATATGTTTTTCTTCCATTTAAAGCTTGAAAGATTTTAAGCAACCTTATATAAGCCCTGGATTTCGAAAAATGCTTAGCAACTGCAGCCCTGAGTCCAAAATCAAGGTTGCTTATGATCATCTATGTGGATCATTTTACTGTAGTACTCTTTCTAAAATATTAAACGATATCTTTCATCACAACAAAGTAAAAAAAGTACACTACTCTGAGTTTCGACGTGCAGTAGCACGAAACTTAAAGTAGTGTACTTTTTTTACTTTGTTGAGATGAAAGATATCGTTTAATATTTTACTTAGCTCTGATTTCATTGAGCACTCTGCAACATCAATCACAAACAAAACTAGTACTCTTTCTATAAATTAATCCAAAGGCTACATATTATGTTCTAAAAACATTGAAAACTCATGGTTGTAAAACAAAACTTGAGAATAAGAAACTCCCCTTTTTGTATTTACCCTTTTATGTATTTTCTGGAAATTATAAAGTCAATTGCTGAGGAATTATTTATCTGCATCTTTGCTGCGCTTGTTTTGACTTCAGATGGGTGAAAATTTACATCACGCTGAAACGGTCTATGAACTGGAGTCAGATACCCAGTTGGCAAACAAAAATATTTCATATCAGATTATTTTAATTCCATTCAATTTTCGACAAAACTGTTTGGATGGTCTTTCAGTCATGTCAACTTCTATAAAAAAACGTCTAAAAAATTGGGTAATCAGAAATGTTGTGTCTTGATATGTAATTTTTTTCCAAGTGTGCTTGCTAAACCATCGAGATTACCATGGTTACGAACCCACTGAAACTACATTTATCAATCTAGCAACCATTTGACCTGGTTGGGAATTTTTAAATTTAACACACAGATTGTATACACCATCGTACATCTTCAGTCAAAAAGGCTTCCCAACCAGGTCAAATGGTTGCTAGAATGATAAATGTAATTTCAGGGGGTTTGTAACCATGGTAATCTTGATCAGAATACACCAGTCTAGTCATGCTAATTTCTAAACTTCATCTACTATCATTGCCCTTGTACTTCTTTGCTCCTTTTCATTGACGATTTGATAAATTTTAGATTTTATATATATAATATTTGTAAATTATTTGTAAATTTTTAGCATTTTTAACTTTTTATGCTTATCCAGTTTATTATATTTTTCATTTAT
>JAUJPO010043121.1:0-17491 GCA_032270745.1 Tiaropsis multicirrata
AACTCTTAAAAAGAGTGCAATTTTGAAATTAATTGCGTAAATTTGATACCCCTTTTTTGACGTATTTTTACACTTTTTGAACTATGATTTTTTTCTTAAAAAGCTTATAACTTGCTTGGTGAATACTGAACCGAATTTAAAAAGTTATAGCTTTTTTTTTTCGGCTCCAGGAGGCCGCCAAACACCGAAACTTTTTTCTGGGACACACGGTATATGAAGGTGTATAAAAAATTTGTGCTAAATTTAAAAATTCATAATCAGGTCAAATGTTTGATGGATTGATAAATGTAGATTTGAACCATGGTGACAATGGTAATGCTTGATGGTTTAACAAGTATGCATGGAAAAAAATTACTTATCGAGATACAGCGTTTCTGATTGCGCAATTTAAAAAATGCGCTCTTTTTATAGAAGTATCAACTTGACTGTCTGATCTATTTGAAGGTTGAAGTTCTTACTTGTAAATACTGTAGGTATAGCCCAATCTCTTTCCCTAATTCCATCTCCGCTTTTAACTGTCAATGGGGGTTACTTGGGAACCCAAAAATCAATTGTTTTCTGCCATGACTTTTAACATATTACAAAAAACGCATATATTGAAACTTAAACTTAAACTTAAACTTAAACTTAAGGGCAGTAAACACAGGCAGTGTAATTAAATCTAATTATTCTTTATGTTGTGCTAGTATGTCATTGTTTGTGTTTAACCTTTTCGAGATAATTGATGACGGGAAAGCTTAATAATTGATGATGCTTTCGAGTCGATCCTGTATATCGGCTTTCATTGAAGCAGTCAGGCTGGTTTACAGACCACTCAATCGGCCGATCGAGCGGGTTTTCTGGCCGGTTTTTGCTATCTTTCGGTTGCTGGTATGATTATTGTGGTCTAGTTTTCAACAAATTTAAAAAAATCAAGCTCAAATGAATTGAAAGGAAGCAGGAGGTGACTGATAAAGAATCAAAGCTAGTCTTTCTTACATTGATTTTGAAGATTTTCACAACATTTGTAGAATCTTCTTTAAAGAATTTTTGGATAGAAATAAGATGTATAAACTGCAAGTCTAAAATTTAGGGCTCAACTCATTTTAGTGACTTTTGCGAATCGAGAGGGTCTAATAATTCTTATATATAAATACAATCGTTTGGATTTTTACCACTGCACCAATGTAAATGTGAGATTTAACTTCGAATTATATTTTGCATTACTCATATTTTGTACTTTTAAAATCGCTTGGGACGTCACATATAGTCTTGATTGCCTCTTCAAGGCTTTTACTTTAGACATAAGAAGTATTCTTTGTCATGGAAAGTCATGTGATATACTTTCAAACCAATAATATTTAATCATTTCGAGGGGAAAACAAAAGACCTGAAACTAAAAGATTTTGCTTACTGAAAACTTCTGACGTCATGGCGTGACGAAGAATTCCACGACTGGGGTATAAATCATAATCACACTGTGTGTGTTGTTATTGCAGGATGTGTCTGAATGTTTATACATAATTATATATTAATCGAAGGCTTTTTAAAAGCATCAATAAAAAAAGTTTTACCCCGATTTTTCAGATTTGATTGATATTCTGTTGCTTTAATGTTTTAACATTTGGCATAGCTGGGAGGCTTTCAATTATGATAGTGACTTTTACAATATCGATTGTCTTTAATTTACCCAGAAAAACTACTAAATAGTCGAAAACTTATCAATCTTTTGCACAATTCTTTATATCAAAAGCTTGTATTTGATATAGAAGTGATTAAAAAGTATGCGATTGCTTGACTTTAAAATCTTCAACAAAGAGGTGGTTGAGAAGTGTTCAGTTTTTAAGAGTTAAGGGTTTGACCAAAAAAGGGAGTGTATTTTTTATAAGGGGTTGACACTCCTTTGTTCAGCTTTTTCCAATGCCCAATGACAAAATAGGATGACAAAGATTCCTAACCTTTTAAATATAGGCTGATAAAATAGAATGTTTAATGTTACTGTAAACTTTGGATATTTTATTATTACTACATTAAAATCTGAACAAACAGTCTGTATACTAAAGTCTGTCATGTTATGATGTCACATCATTTGATATTGTTTTTAGCAATCTTAAGCCTAAAGAAACCTCTGAAAATGTTGTACAGTTCAAAACTAGGTTTTTCCATCGTAGAAAAAAACCTGATGAAATATTTCAGAAATCTTTGAGAAATTTCGTAATTTTAACTAGCCGTCGTAACACGGCTTATCATAGTTTTTAGATTTTTTTATGTTTCTAGCTTTATCCTCCAAGCATTCGAACGAAAGAATTAATTCTGATGTTATTCACTACATAGCTGATCATAATAGATTTTTCAATCTACACACAAAACTAACTTCTTTTAGGTTTATATTTTGAAAAGAAGGCTGTCGAAAATCCTAAGGTGAGCTCTCACCCATATTTGATAGCTACTCGTTACTTACAAAATTTTTGTTTGGTTCATAGAGACAGTGATGTTGGAACATTTTGGTCCACCTTTGAGAGAAGTTGCTTCTTACGACCCAACCCTTCAAGGTAAGACAAAGTTGTTAATAAAACAGTAAGCACCTATTCCATAGTCGTCAGGTGCACTTTACATTCCGCGCTTCGTTTTCACTTAATTAGACGTGCGTAGGTATTACCCTCCTTAAAAATGCACGCGAAAATCCTTTTATTTTATCACGATTAGATGTACCTTTAGCGATTAAAAAAAACTTCTTTGACACGGCACAAAAACACAAAAACAATGATAACTTATTCGACGAAAGACCTATTATAGAGAAAAGCTTTGTATAATATATAAGATATGTTTGTTGTTGTGTAGTTTTAATTGATAAATTATTTCCAATAGATATTCATCTATCTATTTAATCAAATTTTCCATGTTGTTTTTATCGTCAAGCGTGTCTATCTTATCTAGTAACTATTCACCAGTAAAAAGCACCACCAGATTTCACTACTCCATGTATTCTTCTCCTCTACCTTATTTTGCTTCTGTTTCATCTTAGTGTGTATTCATATTTGTTCTTCATATATTTATCCCTGTGACCATATTTGACTATTGTTTCGGTCCGTCTTTTGTTTCATTCGTGTATTTTTATCTTTAATGCTTTTTAGAGCCTCTTTTACCTTATTTTGAAGATTTTTTGAAAATCTGGATCATATTTTTCGGATCAATTATTTCAAAATACCCATCTCGTATTGAATCCTGTCTATTGAGTTTTTTAAGATTGTTGAGTATTGTTTTTTGTAAATCCCTTTTTTACCAATTTTTAAGACTTTCAGATTACATTTCATTTAAAAAGTACCCTGCTATGATGAGTCAATGAGGTTGTTGATCCCCAAAAGGGGACTGGATCCAGGATACCAACCCAGTCCTCTTAAACTTGGCTTTCGGGTATACTATTGACATCACCGCTCCTAAATTGATATCGATACCAAATATTAAACTTCCAGTTTTCAGAAAAAGGAGGGGGGGGGGCACAATTAAATTTTCTGAAATATCAATAATTTATCTTTCTAGATGTGTCTGAAACACACTTTGACAAACAAAATGGTGAACCGACGACATACGACATACGACATTATTATACGACACAATAAACGGCAATAACGGTAACTAACAGCCTTTATGTGACTGATGACTGAAGAAACAAACCTGAAACCCGACCCCCACTCATGAGGATCGCTAGTCTTTTATTATAAAATTACGTAATGCTAGATCATCATTGGTTTAGAAATAAATGAAGCCATTCGATTGGTTAAGAATTTACGCTTTTTTCGCGATGAAATTCCGATTTCTAAGGAATTTCCACCTCAAAAATCCCCGATCGATCCGCTCGTTGAGTGGAGAGCTGCTTAAAGTTTTGGTTCGAAAAATGATTCGATTTGATTTCCACGCTAAAATATTTTTCTTTCTTCTTTTTTTCAGTGGAATCGAGGTTGAATCAGACACATTTGAAGTCTTTTCATACAGAGAATGATATCAAAATGGAGATTTTCTCATTATGCTGCCAATTGGAATTGCTGTGCAAGAAAAGCTATTGTGTAAGTATTCCATATTATGGCGGAGTTGGTCGGGTCAATATCGATTTAGAGAGAAGTTCCTTATAGAGATTATAATTTTCTAAATATCGGACGATTTTGTGAATATTTTCTAAATATCGGACGATTTTGTGAATATTTTCACAACCATCAACAATAACAATGGGCTTTTCCAGAAAAAATCCCTGTTTCGAATTTTCTTACATCACCCCCTGGATATCCGTGCCAAAAATTTCTAATCCCCTGGATATCCCACATCCTCAACAGAGGGGGAGGGGGTACGGAAAGTTTTCAGCCTATCAATGTAAACGATACCCGGCGATACTTTTGTCCATTCTTTCTCCCAGAAGACACAAGACGTCTTTTTAGCGGTGTTACAACGTTTTTTTTCAATGTTTTAACTTGGAAAAGACCTCGAAACAACGTCGGCAAGACGTCTTGCTGGGCTTGTGTCAATCTAGGATTTAGGTTCTACCCCTCTTTGTTTTTCTGAATTATTGTTTTCACTGTTAAGTAGAAAAATAAGAAAATTGTATGAGAGGAAATTGTGGTCTTCAAACAAAAACCGCATTACGCAACTTCCTAAAAACTTCCTTTGGTGAATTCTTTTTTTTAAAGAAGGTCATTTACTCTTGAAGAAGGAAAAATGGATAAGGAAGAACCTCTGTTTAGACTATATATATTTAGCTTCTTGAATTTGCATAATATTATTGCCTTATGCTGTTTCACTTATATGTGGAGCTTAAAAGAACTGCAAAACGCAAATTCCCTAATAAGGTCATCTTCTCTCGTAGAATAATCGTTGACTGCTACTTGAAGACTACTTTAGACGTATAAACTTTCGCGAGTAGAAATTTTCTTGATTTTCGCGAATTTAGTCTTTTTTCGCGAAATTGAAATGCTTTTGAAAATTCTAAAAAGGGCAATTCACGAAAGTTTACGCTCGCGAAAAATCCTTGAAATGTTCGAAAAGAGAAGTTTTTCAAATTTAAAACTTTAAATGAGTATGGTAATTTTAGCACTGGAAAGACTCTTTTAAAGTCAATTGATTAATACTGTTCATCTAATTTGACAAGAATTTGTCACTTTCGAGCCATTTTTCAGCTGAAAATTTCTGTTTTTACTCTTGTTCGTGAAAGTTTATGCTTTGAGCTTTAATTAATTAGAGTTTCCAGGATTTGTTCCACAACTTTATGTTAAAGATATGACTGATTTCCCAAAGAGTAGATTAAAATGTAATTAAAATGACCGGCGACAGGTTATTAAAAGGCTTTAGAACGTCCCAGCAGACACACAACGCGTTTCTCCAACGTTCTCTCAGCGTCCAAATAACGTTCTGACGTTGGAAGAACGTTGTTTGGACGTGGGATCTAATTTTCTATTTTGATGATGACATTTTTTTTTATCTTCTTTTTATTTTCATTTTCGTCTTCCTTTAGAAATCAACTGAAATGAATGACTCGTGCAAAATGGAATTCTCCAACAAATTCATTCCTCACGGTGAAGAACCTATATTCTATTATCAGTTGATCAAATTTGTTTTGGTTGAATCCTCAGATTGTGCTGGAGTTTCGTTAAATCTTGACATTGAACCCACCAACCCTTTTGCGATTTTCCCTTTTCGTAACCATAGTGACAACAAGTTGATTAGCTGTGAATTTTTTTTCCGTAGCTCTATTGGTGGGGTTTGTTTCTCAACACACCCATTGAAATTATAAAAACTTAGTTGTATCTTTAGCGCGACCCACTTTTCATACCCTGGCATTCATTGTGATTTTTCTCTATCTAAATACAAAATGCACTGTAAGGGTCATTTTTTTCGGCAGATTTTGCACTGCACTGTAAGGGTCCGAATTTAAAAAAGTCTGATTTTTGGCCACAAATAACGTCATTTTGAAATTGAGTGCCCCTCTGTGATGAGTGTTACAGCCGCATTCAATGACCCGAAGGCTCGATTCCAGTCTTGTGAATGATCTTTGCAATGTGACCTTTAGCTTGTATCTGTTCTTATATTTTAGCCTGTGTTGAATTGAAAAAGATCAATGAACGATACAGCTTGATTTCAAATAAAAATACTTCTTTCAAGGTATTGCATTGAAACAACCTTTTCTCTGAGAATGTTTTGAATTTTTAACAATGAAACTACAACTTCGGTCATAAGGTTGTAGAAAATTCCCAAAAACACAAAGTTGAATTAATTTTTTTAGGGCGTTGTCTGACCTTTGGTAGACCTTGCCCAAAACCGCCCTTTAAACCGCACTTAATGCTTTTGAAAGTGGTTTCTTGCCACATGGTAGTAATAGCTGGACCTTATTTACATCGACCTTGAAGGAAGGAGCTTGTTTCTAAAAGTCTACGTTCCTTTTGACTGAGATTGTAGCGGCGAATATCTGGTTTAGAGATGTTACTATAGAAAAGATTACGTAATGGTTTAGAGATGTTACTATAGAAAAGATGACGTAATGGTTTAGAGATGTTACTATAGAAAAGATTACGTAATGGTTTAGAGATGTTACTATAGAAAAGATTACGTAATGGTTTAGAGATGTTACTATAGAAAAGATGACGTAATGGATATCATAGATTCTTTTTTGTGGTAGCAATACCTAGTTTTTCTGCGCTATAATTCCAGTGGGTCCGAGTAATAGAAACTTCCCTGAAATTTAGGGTAAAATGCACTTAAAATACCGCAAGTATTATATCTGTGTTATTTGTGCAACAACACGATGTAAGCTGTTTTACAAGCTTTAACTTGACTCTAGCACCACCGTACAATCACGGTCAAAAGGTCTGTAGACTTTTAGAAACAAGCTCCTTCCTGCTCTTTTTGCATCAAGGTTGATGTAAATAAGGTCAGCTACCATTTGCCAACAGACCACTTTCAAAAGCATTGATTTGGGTTAAGTTATACTGTGTTTCTTTGGTGATTTTCTGATATTTAAAAACGTCTACAACCTTTTGAATAACGTTGTAGGTCGTAGATCTATTCGCTTATTCGATTCAATGCTTTTCTTCATATCACCAACAGGAATATATGGTGAGAAACAGGATGCATGAGATTTTCCCCAAGGTGTGGTGGTATGTCAACCAAAGTGAAGAAATTTTGCCACAATCAACAAAACCTTCTCTCAATGGTATGAACACAATTCTTGTTGTCGGTGTAACGGTATCTTCTAGCTGGTATTCTATTAAATATACGGTATTTGACCTGGAAATGGTTGAAGGTTTGGTTTAGCCCATCACGGAGATGGGGATTTGACGGAGAGTGTTGAGTAAAAGCAATACTCCGCGTCAAATTATTTGAGAAACTTCTGTACCCGCCACTACTATAAAGAGCGGGGACTGCAACGGCAGATCCACAGGATACTAAAAGACTTTAACGGAGAGTGGTGATTTTGTCCACTTATATGCAATTCGGCACTCTCATTCAATATCTGTTCTACGGCAAAGAATTTCAAAAACTTTTTTTCTGTCACTGAGCCGAACTGTGATGAATAGCTTGTACGAATAGCTTGTACGAAGTCATGTCATTGTCTATACACAGAACCGATATCTATGGAAAATTCAAACGTTCAAATCCGTATACTAACGAACGATAAACGTGAGGTAATACTCAATGGTACATAATGTGTCCGCCATTGCAATGTGTGTAGAATTGTACATGTCATTTGTTCAGTGCACAACCTAATTATCTTTCTTACATTATTCTTGCAGACTATTTTAGCCGTTTGGCTTCATTGAATGAATTAAATGTGATGAGTCAGCAACTCTATTTCGACATTCATAATTTGGTGGATCACAAATACATGGCACATCAAACTGCTTTACTCTACGTAAGTTTTTCCCGGCTTGATAATGTGATTTTATTGCGTGATTGCGTGTTTTAATGTGATCGTGGTATAGCAAATTTTTGGAGCGTGATGTTGATGCACGATTACACAAATTTTTGTATTGTATTGCCGAAAGTGCGTAATGAGCATTGATTTGGTCATTTTTCGAAATGCGTGATTGAGCCTGAAATTTTGCGTAATCGCGTGATTTGGGTCGCCCCTTGAGAGAGAGAGAGGGGGGTCGTTTACAAGGACTTGATTTTCCCTTTATCTCAACCTTGTACTAAAGGTTGCCAGTAGGAAATTACCGAAAAACACTGTAGCAAACAAGTATGACTGCGCTCTTAACCTCACTCAATGCTTTCGAAAATGGACTGTTGGCATCAACCTTGAAGGAAGGAGCAAATTTCTACAGACTCCGAGATTGTTACCTGAAGATTAGATCCAAAAACGCTGTTCAAAAAATGATCTTAAAATCCTTATAAACCTGTCATTAATATATTACATTATTGAAATTATATCATAAAATTAAATAAAAAAGAAATGTCGTTGTCGTTATTTATGAAAAGGTATATTCATCCTGCTTATTATAACTTCTTCTTTTTCATTTTTTCCGCTCAGCATGCAATTGCTGATTTAGGAGGATACGTGAAACGCTATAAGAAAAGTGTTGAAGATTGCTTTAGTGTTGTTAAGAAAGCCTTAACTGTTGATGATGCAGATCAAATACCACATCTACCCTCCAACGAAAAACAAAGGTACTTATACGATTGACTGTCTTCTAATTCGAATCTCTGAAGAATCTCTCATTAGAATCTGATTCGAATTGTATGTCAAATAGGTCGCAAACACCCGTATATGATTCGAGACATTGTATACTGAAATGTTTTCGAATGTTTAGCTTAATAAAAAGTCCAATACTATTCATCGCTTCGCACTATTTAAAAAATTGAGGAGCAAAATGAGGTGCATTTAGAAAAACATTTATTCAATCTCAAAATAACTGTAGCAAAATAAATACGTCTATAAATGGCTATTAAGAATGAATCATAATTTCTTTCTCATCAGACTGGAAAATATGACCACTTTATTGATGGATTTGTGTACAGGCTATGATACAGACTTGGTAGATCAAATGGCACCCATTGTCTCTTTCTTCCTGCGGTAGTGCCGCCCTCTGATAAGTATTTTATGCTAGAAATTCTTTGTGTTTTTTTAAATCAATTTCGGTCATGTCAGCTCTATCATTATTCCAAAAGCAGTATCAAAAGCATCGAGTTTAACTTCCTGGAACTTATTCGGAAAAGTATTCCGAATTTCATTTAAATCACGTTGGTTATTGTTTGAACATTCTCAAGTAATTATTATTTTTGCAATACTGGTTGCCATACACTACACTTACTTTGCTGATGAGAGATATCTGACTTTAAGAAACATTACCAAACAACAATTGACGACATTCCAACATTGCCAGTATAATTATCATTATCAAAAGCTGGATGATGATATCATATAATGTATCTGCCAAATTGAGACCATGGCGTTCTTTAGTACAAAAGTCTCTAAAAATTGCTTGAATAAAAGAGACTAGTTTTTGTCTCGATGCTTCGTTCTCTAAACTCGTTTAAGAGACTTTACTACGGAAAACTTCAATTGGCTCAATTTGGCAGCTCCATACCCTCATATTATTCCACTATGCGTTTGTATATAGTAGGTATGTTTTTTTTATCCATTAATTTTTTTTGTAATAATTTTTTCGTAAATTTTGCATTTTTTGGTATTAAATTTTTTTTAGAGAATTTTCTTATCATTTTTTTTTGTGAATAATTTTTTTTCTTTTGTGTATAAGTTTTGGTAATTTAAATTAGGATATATTATTAAAAAAAAAAATACAATTAGGAATTGGAAAAAGGTTATTGATGGTGTTACAAGGTGTTACGGAGAACCATTTAGGAGGAGAAGAAGCCTATGTTGAATACGGGTTTATTGTAAAGTTCGAGAACCCGGTAATTCTTTGGTAAAAAGAGTTCCGTTGCTTAGATTTGCTTGTTTTACTGTTTTATAGAAAACCAAAACTTGAAGATCGAAAATTGACATTTCTTTTGAAGAAAACTATTTGAAAATCAAAATTAACGAATATGAATGATGTCTGCAAATGTCTGTGGTAGCTATTATTTGCATACAGCTGTTTTACAAAAAAAGAGGAAACTGTTTATCCATTTTGTTTGTGATCACTTGAAAACAGTGTAAATAAATGTTGCAAACAAAACAAAAAGTAAACCAAACCTCCTCACCAACAGCATTATAGAAACATTGTTTTTGCTTTGCTTCACTGATCTCCGCCAATTCTTGCGTGCAAAACTTTGCAAACATAGAGCTCTGCCCTCGTCTGCTGCAGAAATCTCTCAGCCAGCTAACTGTGCAAGGTTTTTTTTGCAGGATACATACATACAACATTTGCCAACATTAATTCGTTGTTAATGGAATAGTTGGGTTGTTTTGTGGCTGTCCTTCTGAAAACCTTGTGACATTTGCTTCAGGTTTCGTTGGCAGTAGTTTTGATTTGAAATAATTATTTTGCTAAGCTAGGAGGCTTTTGATTTTCTTATAGTCATTTTGTTGCACGTTCGATTAGTTTGCATGTAAGAGAGATTTTGATGCAACTTCCTTACTATTGCATTGATTTGGTTGAGGGCTCATTTTTTCATTGGAGTGCCTTCTTTACTGGAGAGAATCGCTGTGATTAGACAAGCATTCAGTATTGTTTTTTTTTATGATGCCCCGTTCTTTTCTACTGAAGCATTATTATCCAAGAAACGACATGGAAGATATACAGACAGCAGCAGGTAAGGTCTCCAAATTGAACAGTATTGTTCTCTTTTGATCTTTTTAATATCAGAAGAAATTCCAGGAAAAAGCAATCTAATCACCTTGTTATTATATAAAGAAAGCTCAACGGACTTTAGATGGGATCCGGTCTACATCCGATTCTTATCCGACTCGAAAGTAGACGGGTCACATTGGATTGATTTTTCTTCAAGATCTTGAAGAAATGCTCTGATTGGCCGAAATCCCTATTGTTTTTTATGCGCGAGTTGAAATTCGTGCGATTTTATTGGTTAAATTTCTCAACTGTCATTTTGATGCGGAATTCAAACTGCGCAATGTTACCATACTAATTTTTTCTCATGTGAGCTGAGTGAAATGGGTAAAAATTAGTATGGATGACTAAAAGAACTTTTGCTAAAACTTGTCAGCGAGGCCAAATCTCATGAACCAGAATGAATGAAAGGTTTTTTAATAGCTCAGTGAATATCTGAGAGTATCATTTTCCTCTTTATTATTGTGTCCGAAAAAAAGCAGGTTGACATCCAAACATTAAAGGGAAATGACTTTTTAAAACAAAGCAATCGAGGATTTACGTCTTCAAAGTTTTATAAATTAAGACGATTTTTATATATATTTGAGGATGAAGGACTAATTTGAGATCGTCCCGCACCATGTGCACCCCTGTGTGCCCCAGTGGGTCAAATCTTTCAAATCCACTGGGTTTGGTCAAATGGTAATGCTTTTCTAGTTCGGTCATAAAAATCTATTGTCTTTTCATCATGTCTTTTCAGTTGGGTGGCTCTTTGTAATTCTTTGTTTTACCACTGCACTGGGGTGAGAGAAAATATCCGATTTTCTACTGCTACTGGGGTGATTATTTTCATCACTGGGGCAAAAAAACGGGCCTTTTTTAAACGTTGATCTCAGTGGGTCACAGGTTACTTATTGTTCAAACGTTATATTTTCCAGCCAATCTTTTGGATCTTGCATCTTCTGCACCAGCTCCTAAAGAAAAAATCGTCAACAATGTTTTACGGTACAATGACCTCCTGAAATGGAATTATGAATACGAGAAATCTTATTGGTTCGATACAAGTGCAATGAACGAACGAAATAATGCATTGCAACCTAATGATGACGTCATCAATAACACTGTAACATCTTCCTCCTCCTCGGTGTCTTCCAACGCTTCCTGTTCTCCTCAAAGATATGGAGCAAGTATCTCAGGTAATCACAAATTGTAAATTAATTACAAAATAATAACAGCTCTTAAAATACAGTTTTACTTTTGCAATTCGAACTCCTATAATTCGAAAACTTATACAATTCAAACAAAATTATCGACCCCGTTCGACTTAATCAAACTTAATCAAACTCCTATAATTCGAAAACTCAAGTAATTCAAACAAATGTTCTGGTCGTCTGGGAATTCGAATCACACAACTTTAACTGTATATACACCGTGATGGGGTATTGTAAAAAATGAACCAATTAAAGCGCTTCTTTTTTTCGCCTTTCACGACGATGAAAAAGCTTTTTTAATCACACTTATTGGAGTTTAATCACGAGTAAAGAACGAGGAGAAATTTCTAATTTGTCCGAAGACATCGATCAAAAAACACCTGATGAAAATACTCCACCATAGTCACGATAGGGACACCCCTGTCTTAGTGACCCGGTGGGAATTTTTTTCCACGGGGGATACGAAATTCTATTGTTCTTTGTTCGAAATATTGGTGGGGATGAGACATTTAAGTCGATCAAAATTTAGTGGGATATAAAGATTTCCACGTTTTTCAATGGGAATGGGCCTTTTTCCAGTGGGGACGAATTTCTGTGCTATTTTTCCACCGGGGACGACTTTATAGGCCTATATTTCCAATGGTTGTTAGGGGGTCTCACCGGGTCTGTAAAACTGTCGTATGTAGGGGTATAGTAAAAACACAATATTCAACAACAAACAATTTTCCGCAAACCTATTATTAAAAATTTATCATCTTAATTATTTTCAACCACATTTCCAGGCAATAGCAGTAGTTGTGAGCTATCTCCAAAAGAAAGTAGCGATCTTATTATACCACGAACACTTTCAACACAAGACTTTTCTACCAAAACATTTATGAACACCACTATTCAACCGGCAACCGATGATTTTGATGAGTCAGTAGTCGGAATCGCAAATGAAATCGTTAAATTACAGGCTGAAATGAGAGTACCGGATGAATTGAACGTCCCACCTAAATTGAATCCCATAGCAACAGCCATGCCAACAACCACCATAGCAACGCCCATAGCAACAACGACAACAACCATCGATACATCAACATTACTTAACGACAACGAAGATCAACTTTCAAATTTATTCGAGTAAGACACGTCCTCTGTGATGCTAAGACAAGTCAAAACGCTCGCATCGTTACAGATTAGTATTAGGAGCTCGTTTTGGGCTTAAGAAAAGCGTATCGAGTCGTAAAAAATTATTCTAACAAGGCAGATGTTTTTAAAGTAATCATATTCGAGTAGTTAGTAAAAAGCATCTTTTTGCGCCATTTTGATGGCGTCATAAAACTTAAAATGATAATATCTTTTGATAGAAGAAAACGTTACTTTCTAATCTCTAATAGACGCCCTCCTCCCCCCCCCCCCCCGCTATTTATTCTTTTCGACAGAACATTCATCCCTATTGAAACAGAGAGTACGTTACAACGTGTTAATTCGGTTTCCAAACAAATACTTGAAAGTCGTTCATCCTTTACTATTTCAGCAAAACATTAGAAACGACCGAACAAGCCATCCGACAGTTTTTCGATAACAATCGAATCAACGCGGATGATATTTCCGAAGACACTGGTCTCGATAAACTCGATCTACAAAACTTCATGGATGGCATCACTGATCTACCAGTTGATGACAAAACAGAACTCTATCGTTGGTATTTGAATAAAATGCAGAAACTAACGACCAAAGAGCATCCGACAGATACCACAGGCGATGAAAGTTATGCTTGTCATAAATGCGGCAAGATTTTCACTTATAAGAGTTACTTGGAACGGCATATCAAGTATGTGTGTCCAGACAGCGCTGGTCGAACGTGGAAATGCACATACTGCGGAAAAGCTTTTCAATATCCGTGTTATTTAAGAAGACATATTCGAAGCCATACAGGTAAGATCTTTTTATGAGAACAAACCATATAAGAACAAAAGACTTCAGAATTTACTAAGAACATCTTTAGCCTTCTGATGAATATTTTTATAAGAAAGTTACTTGAAAACAGCTGAATCAGCTATCAGTAATGAATAAACTTAAGAAAGCATATTATTTCAAAACTTTGTTTCAGGAGAATCACCCTACAAGTGTGATAAATGTGACCGCGCGTTCGTCCGTTCGACCGATCTACAACGCCATATACGTAATCACACTGGTGAAAAGCCCTACAGATGCACGCAATGTTCGCGCGCTTTTGCCCGCTCGACAGACCTTAAAAGACATATGAGAACACACACAGGTACGTAGACTTTATGGTCATGTGCATTTCTGCTAGAGAGCCTGATTGTATTGCTACCCTTAAATTCTTCAGAGAGTGTTTTTGAGAGAGAATTATATCCAGCAAATAAAAATTTCTCAAAGAGCCCCCCCCCTCCCCCCAGTCACTCCTCAATTCACGCAATATTTTTTCGAAATTCAAAAATCGGGGAAGCTTTCATGTCCATCGGGAACATTTTGTAATTCACGCATCACTCAAGTAACCTAATTTCACGCATATTCCGCTGGAGGGGGGGGGGGGGCTCCTCATATCGAAAAAGGTTTTAATCCTCAAAAAGTTACGCTAAACAAACAATAGACGGAGAACACAGGGACAAAAATCCGCTGACTGTTCAAAATCGTTCAATTTTCACCAAAACCTTTTTGATCTTGTTATTTTCAGGAGAAAAGCCGTATAAATGTTGGCAATGTGGGAAATCGTTTTCACAAAGTGGAAGTCTGCAAACGCATGTCCACACACATAACAAAGAACATTCACTTAGCAAAGGAAAAAAGAAATTATGTGTCTAGCTTGACTTGACTTTTTTCGCTCAAACAGATGTTGTTTGTTCTATATTTTTAACTTTAGGTCATTTTCCAGTCTAGTTAAAGAACGTTAATATTTAGACTGGGGCATGTTTACAGTGATTGAAACATTGTAAATATTTTTGGCTTTTTACTTCAGTATTTTTTCATTTTTCTTTGTTTGTAATTTATTTTTCAATTGTAGCTCGTTTCGTTATTCAATTTTATTTTTAACAATTCTTAACATTTCGTTGAATCTATGTATCTAAGGAAAATGCTGCTGGTCAAATTTCTAATCATAGCGGTTGCAGTATAAGATTATTTTTTCACCCTATTGAGCTTTTGGTACTGAGGCACAAAGACAGGGATGTATCTAATGCATTCTCAAATGTAAACCATGGATGTATTGGTAAACAGTACTTGAATTCGTGACTTTTCGGCAAAATCTTTAAAGACAAAAGTATATTAACTATATGGAGTAATGCCATGGATGCATTCTCTACCATGCGGAAAACCTGTATTGTTTCTCTAAATTTTTTTCTCGTTTCATGAATCTGATAATTATTAAATACTCTACCTCCAGAAAGAGAAAAAATTTTCATGTTTCTTTTCGATAATGAAAACGTACTTTTTCTCTATAAACAATGAATCAGAATAATAATATTGAAGAAAATACAAAATAATATATAAATACTAACAATATACGGTTGTTTTTTCACTCAAAAAAAATTCATATCTTTTTAGAATTGATAAAACTCGATTAGCATACAGTCCTTTGAAAAAACAGAAAATTGAAACTTTTGGGCTTTGATTTACTTTGAAAATACTTCTTTAACACAAGCCTGCTACTGTAGAATATCCAACAAGAATAACAAATTATGTTTAAATAACAATTTTTCCCTGGATACTTTGCGCTTTCATCAGATTGTAAGAAATACACCTAAGCATCCCGAGGCTGAGATCTGGCTGATCTGGACTCAAAAACAAATCAAATCACCCAAAGACGACAAAGCTGTAATCAATGATTAGCGCTAAAAATCACCCAAGTCACACACATGTTCTATAAATCATTAGTCAGTAATAAAATATGATTAAACAAACATACACTATTAAAATCCCAACCTTCAAAAAGTGACGATTAATTTCAACAAAACTTCCGCATCTTAGTCTAGATAAAAGATTCTAAAACTTTACCATATCGTCCCATGAAAGTTAAGACCAGGGCAGCAGTAATTCTTAAAAGTGGAGGATGAATGAAAATATAAAATATTGAAACTAAAATTTGTCAAGAAGGATATAAGAATCCGGAAATCAAACGAAGAAAAGACTTAGTTAAAAGATTCTATTTAGGAAAAAAAAAATCAAGCTGCTGAAATAACCAGTCTGGAATAGTAATCTATATACTATAAAACATTGCAGTTTTTACTACTGCAGAGACTTGAGGGAGATTACTAAACTTTGCTAACCTACGTTTATAGTAAATGAAGATATAGTAAAATTCGAATCAAATTCTAAGAAATCGTCATAAAAACTAATAGAATTATTCACCTAACATTTCTTGATATACGTAATCCATAATCTCATCACCATACTGTACTATACGGGTATAAAAAAATTCAAGCAGTCTTTTTTCAAAAGAAGGAGCCAAGCCAAGCAAAATTAGAACTGTTCTTCTAAACCCAATGTTGGTTAGCTGACCCCATTGTCGGTGCAATAATCCTCATAACTCAATAGAATTTTCTCGCTCCGGTAACGAGTGAGCTTTATAGTTTTTAGAAAATCGTCTGTTATGCTTTTATAATAGCCTGCTTTCTTGACCAGTGAGTCAATAGCTTCAGTTGGGGTCCAGCCTATGAATTAAAAGTATTTTTTTTTCATAAGCTTTTTTTTTAACGTATGCTCTCGTTAAGTGTCACATACATGACAGGTGAAAAGCTCGTAAAAATAACACACATTAAATTAATTACAGTACTATCTGGTCTCTAATAGCCGCCCCCTCCCCCCGCTAATTAAAATTTTCGATTTTTTTCCACCGAGGACATTCTTATTCTTTTTTAAAGAAACATTATTACAAGGCAGGCCATTTTTTATACCTTTTAAGGGTCTGATCATCAGACGCTGCCCCTCACAAAATCGTCCAGATTATGTTAAAATATGTAGCAAAAACAGCTTTTTTGTAACAAATTATCCAAAAAAGTGTTCTTTTAGTTTCCATCAGACGCTGCCCTGCATTTCTAGAATCTGGCCTGCAAGGCTTAGTTTCAGAAAAAAATTAAAACAACCTTAGTTGGATTTTCGGTCACATTTCCAATAAAACACACACGCGCAGCCTGCTAAAATGAACAATTAAATGATCAGCAGGTTTTAACTTAACAGGTTCTCAAATATTTTACTTTTTTCATTTAAAATGTCTTTATCTACTTTATCTTAGTACCAATAGTCATTTTGGGGAGTTTGGATCAGTTTTAAAGATTTAAAAAATAATTATTAACCTTTACAGCGCGCTAACTTTTTTGAAAAAGCAAAAAAAATCATCATTTTTTTGTGGAAATTTATTCTTTCAAAGGCCATTTCTCGACCAGGACAATTGATTAAGGTATCAACTTTGGCATCAATGGAAAGCTCTTTCTCTCAGCTACAAAAACCAGCAGAAGTATTTTCCTTTAATCTCAAGTGGTCAGGAGTTATGACCAAAAGACTGTGTACCGGTAAAATGACCTTTTCAAAACGTATATATACGTA
>JAUJPO010043132.1:0-32587 GCA_032270745.1 Tiaropsis multicirrata
TGTTTCAACGTCCAAACAATGTTGTTTCAACGTCCAAACAATGTTGTTTCAACGTCCAAACAATGTTGTTTCAACGTTTAAACAATGTTGTTTCAACGTTTAAACAATGTTGTTTCAACGGCAGATAACATTATGTGTCTGCTGGGAATCAAGCACTTTTTAGTTAGAAAAATCTGAAACTTAAAACCGGCAAAGAATACCCTAGCTATCGGTTACAGACAAATCATAAATCAAATTTTCTTGATAATATCTAAGTACAAATACTTACTGTGTATATACTTTTTTTCCCAGAATTCATAAATGAATTTAATCAAGAGAGAGAGAAACATATTTCGTAGACGATATGAAGTTTGTTTTAGAACCCCCTGCTCACATACAGTAATTAGTCGATCCGTAATTTTCCAGTTCTCTAAGATAAATTAACGACTCAAAAAATCTTAATTAAGAATAAAAAACAATTAACACACTGGTATTTATAAGATATCCAGAAACGGTTACTGGTGATCTTGATACGGATAGGTCTTAGATCACCCTCATAAAAACATTCTTTAATTCAAAACATATTTCTAAGCTCAGGTCGCAAATATAAAAAACCCGAAAATTACTCGTCGTTTGGAGTGAGTTAGAATTTAAGATGTGGGTAAAAAACCTCTTCCGAAAATTCATCAACTATTTTACCCCTAATATCACCGGTCTAAAGCCGCAGCCTTAATTTGGCAATTTCAAACTAAGGAATGTCTCTTCCGAATGAATGATTTATATCTTCGGTTTTATTAGATCTGGCAGCGTATTCCGTTAAGTTCTTTGATCTTTTAAATAGCGACAAGCACAAGTACGTTCAAGTCAAGCCTGTCTATTCGCGTTTCCGCGATGCATCGCTACGCATCATTACCGCAATAAAATTTAACGCGGTATGTCAAATAGACGCTTACAGTATTTGTTTTTCCTTACAGAATCTGTTTATCAATATATTTATGTTTGTTACACTTGAAGTCTTTTTAAAAAAGTATGAATTTCAGAACCTTTGCTAAATATATTTATTTATGCAGGACTGCGCCATAGGCATTGCTTTTTTGAGTTGTCGTTACAGGGAAAATGTTAATCGGACTTTCATTGCCTTTAAGGAAAGATTGACCTATAGATCTTTATGGTGGCTGATCTTTTTCACTCAAGAAGCCAGGACGTTGAATTATAATGTTGACTGTCATCTTAGATAACAATGTTGTGGTCAGATGTGTCTTTTTACCAAACCATACCGCCACTTCAAAGAACGACATTTTTTTTGCTTCTTTGTTTATTTCAATATAAGCGTTTGATGAAGTGTATTTTTGTCTGTTCATCAAACAAACTCTCTTCAGAGGAATCAGCATTCGTGTTGTATTAGACGTCTCTTTATCAGTTCATATGGCTGGATTTTGATGATGCCGCTATGCAAATGAAACACTGCAGACTTGGTCAAATCTCGTTTAGTAAAACATCGCTTATTACTAGGAATTTGTAACGGTGAGATGTACTGCTTGCTACAAATTTCTTGCTTTTGGGATTAAAGATGTGAAAAGTACTTTGAATCAGCCAGAGGAAGCTTTTTTTTATTGTGTTTTTTTTTTTCAAAGATATATATCACTCACTTGAGAAAATATGAGAAGTAAGATGAGAGTTACCTTGAAAAAAGCTTTATTTCATGGCTGGTATTTTCAGATCGCGTCCGTAGTATGATCATGTTAAAGGTTATTTGGACTACTGTCTTTTCAATCATCTGAACTTTGTTGAAATTTTTGTAGCCTGCTTCATGACTATACTCTTGCTAGTCTACGGCATGTTTTTATTATATGGAAGAAAGTTATTGACGGTGGAGGTGAAAAGTTACAGTCTGATATACAGTATGCATTCGTCTTACAATCTTGAAAATTCAAGCCGCAGATTTTTAATTTTTCGAAGTCATTCTTACTTAATCTCCACGGAAATTCTAAGCCTCCTTCATGCCATAAATTATTCAAATTGAGTTTCAGTTTTTCGAAGTCAATTCTCCTCCTTCTACTTGAACGTTCGAATAACTAAGAAACTACAACTGTAAGAATTTGTATGAATGTTTAAGGGTATTTTCTAATACGGCATTAGGGTCATGCTGAGTATTATAGTGGCTGTCAATCAGAATTAGTCGTCATGGTAAAGATAAACAGGATACCAATTAATAAAGCTCTTGGGTGCCTTAGTGGTATTTCTATTCGAGTCTTTTAAGTCACCATAAGGACATGGCTGATAAATAAGTCTGTCTTTACCAAAATTGTTTTGAAAGGGTGAAATACGGACAAGAACTGTTCAGCTACAGATTACAGATGATTACCTCGTGCATACGATAGTGATCGCTACCCAGAAGGCACAGAACGTTGCTCCAACGTCAAAACGTTATTTGGACGGGCGTTGTATAAATGTTGGAATAACACCCTTTCTGGGTGGTCTTCATGATATAACGGCTATGCATTTTCCACCAATAAACAAAAAGTCACGGTTGCGGGGGCTATTGACCATATATGGTCCGACGAGGTGTGCCGTTGGCTTTTGAAATATGGATCCTGCCTACGTGGGATTCATTTTGCTCCCTTGCTAAATGGGATTCAAATTTCAAATATTTTCTAAATATCTTCCTATCATAGACTATCTTAAAGTTACTCAATGTTATTGACCTTTTACTTTATTATGATCACGTTTTGGGCCTTACAACTTTTATTTTATAATCGTCTATAAATGAATCACCTTTAAGGGTATAGAATCTCATCTTATTGAAAGGATTCTTTTTTTGATGCTTGAATCTTCTCAGCATCAAAGCCAGCCTACTTTTCAATAATACGTTTATGTCATAATACCACGTTAAAAGCGTAATAAGCAAGTCAATTACTGTGAGTTTTGCACGCCTCCAAAGTATAAAGGATTGTTTATGTTAACTGCAGCGAGGGAACAGTGTCTTTTACTGGTATATATTATGATTTGATTATGAATTTGACGAGATATGAATGGGACCCATTTGTATCAAAATTGTGCTTTTCAGTCTTTCGTGTACGCGTTTCTTTGCTTGAATTTTATTTAATAGCAATATAAAGAAAGTGTAATTGTTTCACTTGAAAAAATATTATTGAAATGGTCACTGAAAAGAAGACATTGAGAAAATATTGGAAAATTTGCGATAAATTTGGTCCCATCTCTTATGAAGCCCCCAGCGGGTTGCGTGATGGCTTATTGGCCTTTTTTTTCTGCATGATGGCGTGATGGCGTAATATCGATTTGATCGTGTCGCGTGATGAAATTGATTTGGGTCACCATTAGGGGTGTCATTGGCACTAAATTCGGTTCCAACTCTCTGTGTTGGCTGAAATGATATTAATTAGACTCAAACGAAAATTGTGATTATTCAAATCGAGTTTATGGTTAAGGTCTATTAATTTTGTTACATCCTCTTTCTTCTTCTTCCTTGGTCAATATATCGGACTGGAAAAATAGTAATTGCCAATAATTTTTGGCTCTAACAACCTCTTTACACCGTAACTTTTTCATGGTCATTTTAGACAATATATGGTGGTGGTAGGAAAAATCATAGCTATGTTTGTGTGATTGATTTGAAACCAATTTCGATTGCCCACGTTTTTCTTTGGCTGTCATTTGATAAGGATCTGATCCTGGAATGGAGATTGGTTTGAAACATCCTTGCTGTATCACAACTGTTAATTGAAACTCACTTGAGAGTGTTGGTTTAGGCTAATCAGTATTATAAAAAGTTGCTATAAGATAAAATGTGAACGAAGGTGATCAATATCTTCTTATCCATTGAAAATACTCTTGATCGAAGCTGTTCCACTTAAAGGTGATGATCCTGTTTAAATAACGTCCCTTTACCTCTCACTGTCGGTACACTTGAGTATGCCACTTGTATCTTCACCGGGAAGTAAATAATGTCACTTTGAAAAAGTGATTAGACTCTGACTTATTGTTATAATAAACTGTATTTTCACAGTTATCCATTCGCGCTTGTGTGTTGTGTTATGATGTAATCTCATTGCCGCGCGCGGCGCTTTTGACGTTTTTAACATGGCTTGATTTTAAATACCCTGGAAACTGACTGTGTGAGTTACCCCTCTGAGAAAATCAAAAGTACTGAAGCCATTTTAGTAGGTAAAGGGAAAATGACTTGATAACTTTATGCGTTCCCTCAATCCCATTAAACACAAGACGTTGTTTTGACGTCTCTGTGACGTTTTTTGACATATTGAAAGATGTACCTTATCAGACAAAAAAATGTCGGACAAAAGTGACGAAATTTTTGTCCGACGAAATTAAGTCAAAAAAAAGAGTTTTTCGTGGGTGACGAAAATTTTGTCCGACGAAAAATTAGTCCAACATTGCTTTGTCCGATAAGGTGGCTTGAGGCTAAACTGACGTTCTGTGCTTATTTGGAAAAACTTTATATGTTTATCTCATCCACTTGTAGACATTAAAGTATATTAATATGTCTGTAGCCTCTCCTTTATGATTGTTTAAAAATTAAAATCCGTTTTTGTGGATACAACGATGTTGAAATTTCGTGGTATCCACCAGAAACCGTTTTCCTCTGATACCAATTATGTTTGGAATGTCGGTTGTGTGTATGCATGCGGTATTTGGTATTTGAATGTTGTTTTGACTTTGTTGTGCATTTGTAAATATAAGCACGAACAGGTTTTTTTTATGAGAACTTTTTGATCAAAGAAAGGATCTTCTTAACTTTTCTGGAATTCAAGCCCTTAAAAATGTTTCCTAAAACGTGTTCTTAATATTACTTTCCCACTGGCTAGTGATCGCGAATTATACGACAGTTATTTAGACGTGCCATAAGTTCCCCGAGCAATGTATGACAACGTTGGAGTGATATTACCAGTTTGACATTTTGACGGGTGACGTATTTAAGCCAGACGACAGAAGATTCTTCATCATCCAGAGGCGTCGCATGTGAGTCAAGGCTAATGGGAAATCAATCATAAAATACATATATTATGGATGATTCTTTAAATATTTACCATATATGTTTGTCAATAAAGATTAAAGTTCTTTTTGATAAGTGAAGTAATTGATGGATCAAAATGTCAGACTCTTAATAACACCCGCAAACACAATGGATATTAGGCTTCTACTCATCATCTAAACAAAATAAAGTTTCTTATAGATGGAAGAAAAAGGTCTGCCACTTCAGACTATATGGATCTATTTTCTGTTGGCTTATATTACTTGAGCTTGCAATGGGTCAAAAGAAATGGGTCAAATTAATATGACTTTAATGTTGACAATTTGGTAGTTCCACACCTAAATTTTTTATAATATTTTAGTGTTTAGAGCTTTTACTACTGTCTTGAAACCTTTAGAAATTTTAATTTTATTGAAAGGCTATGAAAGATTGTGAAGATATCGGTATCTTGTTAAATGTCAGTCATAAAATTCTATGATAAGTTTTCTTTCGTACTTTAAGAATTAACTTTTGAAAGAATTTAGCACCTTCTTGTATACTGATTGCATCACTCTGAGAACTATAATTTTAAACATGTGACAAATTTGACAGAGATATCTTTTTTCAAGCCCGCTGATTTGTATAGCTTTTCTTATGAGCTGAAAGGTTCGGTTTTTCAAGTTTTTTCGAGAACCCTATCCAGCGAAGGTTTTAGCAGGCACACATTGAAGCAGCGTTTCTTGGACGTTGAAACAGCGTTGCGTGGCTATTGGGTAAAGCTCTAGTTCCAATACCTCACACTGCGGCATTACGACGAAAAAGGATCCATTATCTATTATAAGTTTCCAGTTTGTTTACGATTTTGAAGGAATTCAGTTATATTTGTTTTTGATTCACAATAAAATTAGTCATTAAGTTATATACCTTTCACCAATAAGCAGATTAATTATATTAATTGAAAATTAGTTTACATTCCAAAAGTTAAGTGAAATCGATTGTTTTGATGTGTTCAATATCAATTTAGGCGTGGAGAAGGAAATTCCTTATTTTTGGCAGAAGGCAGGTTCTGGTAATTAGGTTCCTAGCTTCACTTCACAGACCGTTGTTGGAAGAAATATGTCCAAAACATCGAGTGAAGTCGATTTTCGTTTTCAACAATAAGTTCCGCAACAACAACAATTGGGTGTTGACTTTTATTTCAGTCTGTAACAAAACGCAACAAAATTTGACAAAATATCGAATTTAACCTATATAATAACCCGTTGAATGAAAATGCACGAAAAAGATTCAATTTTCATCACTTCGACACTCAAACGTGTTATATATAGAGAGGATTTAAGTTTTTCATGATTTTGACTTTGAGGAACAGCCTTTTTTAAGATATTTTCAATAAATAGTGAACTCACATCTTGAGATTTGCAGATTTGCAGCAAATGGGAACCGCTGTCTAGCTTTATATCCGTTAGTTTGCGTGTAGCTGTGTTAGTGATAGAAATATTGGATAAGTTTATCGTGGGTCACGAGATTTAACGTTTGGCTAACATAGAGATATTGTCTTCAAGAGTCACAGTTGGGTATAGTATAACCGCTAATTTGCATTGACATCGTTACTGATGCCACAACATACGAAATACGTATACAAAATAATAGGATTGATAACGGGGCGTTTACGTCGTACGCTAATGAAGTCATGGGAGATTAAGAAACATTTTACGGAGGCGGGTTATACGTTATTAGTCTATTTTATCATGGGCCATCATAAAAATTGTTTTTTTGATTGATATTTAATCGCCAGTTTAGTAAAAAGTTAAAGACTTTCTAATACTTTTAATCGCTTTTAAGAAGTGATACACGCCATTTTGACAAATGAGTGTTTGATATTTTGATGTGCATTTTGGTTTTTACTTCGCTGACCAAACGGATCTGTGGTTGAATTACGGTAAGCTTTTTTAAGATTTTTTATTCTTTCTCAATCAGGAAAGGAAATTTATCCGTTTCAAACCTTCAGTTATTCACACAACGTTATTTTAGCATTATTTCAACGTCCAAATAACGTTCTGACGTTTGAAAGAACGTCGTTCTGACGTTGAAATAACGTTCCATGTCTACTGGGATATGATTACGTCATGGATTTTGTTTATGAAAATTTAAACCTCTGCTACCATTTCAATATGATTAGTTGTTCAAGTATGGAAACACAGGTTATCATAAATCATCAACCGATTATCTTTATGTCAAAAGTGTTTTAAATCTTAATCATTTCTTCTTGTGAAACCCCTTTATAATTCGCAAACACATACTTTTATAAGAGTCTGGATTAAAATCCAAGACATGGTTTCTCACGTTGGTGGTTTTTGTCAAGATTTTTATTGAAATATGAAGAAATTTGTTAGCTATTTGTTTGCTTCAAAATGTAGTAGTATTTTCGTAAATTCACAGTATTAAGGCGGGATTTTCATAAGGATAAATGGAGCTTGATTGCGAAAAATTTGCCGTTAGCATTTGTTTAGTTAAGGTAGAAGAGCCTGTTGAAATTCTATCTTTCATTATCAGTAGCAAATCTTTTGTAGTTAAATTTTTTGGCTATTATTTGAGTTTATTTTTTAACTACTTCTAAATAAGTTGAAAATCTCACAACGCACTGAATTGTGGGAAAGTTTAATGTCTAAATCTCAATTAAAAGCATTTTGAAATCTTTGGTTTTGAGTGGAGACACTGGGTGGCTGCAAGACGGCATCATAAATGTTCGGCAATCAATCAAAAATGAAAAAGCAATTGGAAACAATTCGATTTCTTTTATGGAGCAATTATAATATTTTTGGTTTTTGCGAATGCTCTTTTAATATGTTTTTAAGTAATTAGTGGATAATTAATGCTCTTTTGTTCTGCTGTCTTTTCCTCGTTGTCCGTTGTCTAGATGAAAACCATATGCATTTCTTGACAGTTTGAAGTTTGTGATTTTTTTTTTTTTTTTCATAGGAAACTACACCGGGGCAAGAGGTGATAGGTTTAAGGTTCGATTTTCAAACCTCGGCTCGGACTCCATCCCCGGGAGAAAATTGATATATTTCGACTGATTTTCAAGTAACAAGCATGACAAATAAATACGTAACAAATATTCACTGAATATAACTCATCAGTGAAAACTTTTGATTAATTTCACAGATCGATCGATCGATCGATCACAACAAAATAAGTCAGTGTGGGTACATGTATTTCTTGATCTCTAATTGACCGATAAATTAATGACAAAACAAATCTGACATTCGAATTGTTTTCACAGACCCATGTTTGTCTCCATTCTTAATATTTTTGTTTTCAATTAGACTCCTAAGTCATAAATTTAGTATGAAAACGACAACTATTATATTTAGTATAAAAAGGTGACAAGGCTGACCCCAGACGAAAAGCATTCTATTCTCGAAATATCGAATTTTATTGTCTGCTCTGTTGTTCTTTTGATTTGCATGAAAATGATAATTCTCTAGTCTAACGGAAATTGGCTTGCAAAAGCATGGAACATATATAGAATTTAGTACACGACGTGTTCAGAGTGGTTGAATTCAATATGTTGGTATAATGGTAGTAGCAAAGGTAGGAAATTTAAAATCCTTTAGAAATTCTTTGCTAAATCTGGGGGATGACCGCGAAGGAATTACTATAAGAGTCGATTTTTAAGCATATTTTGGACTAAACTTTAGCTTGCAGGATCTGGTTTTGAAACCCAAATTTTTGTCTGAACGTACGTACGGTAGTTTTAACTTATCCCCAGGGTTCAAAAAACGAGTTTTCATCTTTCGTATTTTAGATATAAAATTGCAACAAAAGAAGGAACGTGTTGATTTATTATAACTATTTGCTCTAAATCAATATTTTTATACCAAACATTGACTGTCGAGTTCTTTTCAACACTTTTGTTTTATAAAAAAGCTTTTGTTTGTATTCCAGATAGGAAAAAGAAACAATTTACCGTCGTCGCACCTGAAAAGAAAAAATCTGTAAAATACACACAATTCTGACGCATTCAGAGAAGCAAACACAGGAAGCAATAAATACTGAATATAGTAAAGTTGCCGGTGCGAGAGATGGCACGTGTCTAAGAGTATGAAAAAAAGAAGAAAAAGCTTAAAATATTAAGAAACAAAGTTCAAAGGCAACATTATTATAGAAAATTCGTTTTGCTTTGGTCAAAGAATATTTAGGTATAGGCTCAACTGGGGATGAGCAGTTGAATGTTTATAGTGATTTACTATGAATCAGAACTCTTTGAAGTATGTGAGATGTATGAGGTAAAGTTTTTCTTTTATAAGAATTCTATAATCTTTTAAAAATTCTTAAATCAAGATTTTAATTTTCTTCTCAACATTTTTGAGGGTTTCTTTTTCTTGCCGACATCAAAATCCAGTTCAATTGAGCTGCATGATCAATCTAATCTTTTCACAGTGAAAATGTCATCATTGGGTCACGAAATTCTATTTGTGGAGATTTCTTTTACGGAAGATTTGGTAAACCAGTAATTTTACGTTCGTTAGTAAGTTCTTTTTCATGTAATCTTATTCTTAAGTAACAGTTTTGAACGTTGTTAAGACGTTGAAAACATTTAAACAATTTTGGAATAACTGTGTGTCTGCTAATGCATATGGGAAGTAACAGTTTTGATGATATAAGTGACGGTGGCCAAGTAGTTTGAGTGTTCACCTCATGTTCGCAAGGTTGTTGGTTCAACCCCCAGTCGGGTCAGAACAAAGACTTGAAAACTGGTACTCGTTGCTATCCTGCTTGGCACCCAGCATTAAGGGATTAGAGCGAAAGTAAGTGGAGAAATCCAGGGAAAGGAGTGGCGCCCTCCGCCCTTCGCCCTATGACATAAAAACTGAAATATTAAGCCTCAACGTTTCAAAGTTCTTCTTCTCTGCGCCGTGATCTTCATAACCATATGAGGCATATTTCCTTTAAGGATGGTCCCGAGACTTAGTAGGAAAAAATCTCTATCTCTAAGGGTCGTAAAATTCAAAGAAAGTCGTAAAAGTTTTCAAAAACTCATGCGCTCCGTAAGAATCAGACATATATCCCTCAGGGGATGGTTTATTCCCTCTGTTTCAATGTTCTTATATATAAAACGACGAATTCGTGTTTTCAAGATTTATTTCATACGAAGTTAATAGATTGTTTATATATTTAAGTCAGTATCATTTTTGTGTCAGCCGAGCTCAGATCTTTTGCATGAAATAGAGAAAGTGCGACTTTTGAGAAGCTGTTGATTGATGTTACATGGTGCCGTTCACAACTCTTTGAGTGAATAAATCTCTCTTCATAACGAGCGAGGGTAATGTATATTGGCAATAGCTCATGTTACATATTTGATGCGTCATACTTCTTTCACTAAAGACTGAAAAGGTAACAAGCGATTTATTATAGGTGATAAGTTACAGGAAAAGCTCGAAGTTTCAGGGGCAATCTCGTTCCCAGAGCCTGATTCTCCATTCTTTGATTTACATGATAGAAATGCTATCAAAATTATAAAAGATAGAGGGAGAGGAATGGAGACGAGTTGTTGCAGGGAAGAAGTACAGAAATATTCAAGGAAGGTGGTGTCAGTCCTGATCTCCTTTTTAGAATATTTTTTATTGATTATGTTCATGACACCGCACTATAATTATTGTAGACATGCTGACTGTTGCACGCATACGCATGCGCAGTTTCGGTTTCACTACTAAAGATCTTTTTCTGCAGACAGACTCTCTTTGTGTCACTTTAACAGGTGATAAAATTACAGTGTTGATTTAAATGGTAGATTTTCTGCCTTAACATTGTTTCATATTTTTCCAACTAGAATCTTACTACTAAAGTCATGAAGCGTTTTCGTCAGTCGAGCTAAAGTTTGAATTCATTTCAGCCACTGAAAGTAGGTAGGGAATTGCAACAAAAAGTTAATCAACAGCTTCGGAGACAGTCTCTCATTTTACGAATATCGTTTTTCTATTTCAACCCGCCTCCTTTTTCAATTATCATTTACTGGCACTGCCCACTCTTGAGTACTTAAATACAATGTTTATTCAAAGAACGTACTCTAGTTTTTGTGTAACATTACACGAAGATGAAGACCAGTAGAGTCGAAATCGGAGAAATCAGGGAAAATTTAGCAATTTCACGCAAAAGAACATACTCCAGTTTTTGTGTAACATTAATACACGAAGATGAAGACCAGTAGAGTTGAAATCGGGGAAATTGGGGAAATCGGGAAAAATTTAGCAATTTCACGCATTTACGCATCGAAAGCTCATTCACTTATTACATAAGGAACCTGATTTACGCAACAAAATTTCACGCATTCGCTTATTCACGTAATAACACAATCCCACAAACTGACGGGTCTCATTTTCCACAATCTTTTACTTTTTGCTTTTTTCGCTCACAAAATAGTATCTTTTTTTTACACAAACGTTCAACATCCTGAGAGAACAACTGCTACCCTTGAAGGAAATTTATTTTCTTTTGCAAGCAAAGCCAATAGATCTCCCGCCCCTTACTTAATCATGCTTAACTTCTGTCCATAACAAGAAGATTAATATTTTTCTTTCATCCAAAACATCTTTCTCCTCCCTTTCTTAATCTTCTTTTTACTAAGTTACTCTTTTACCACACTCTTCAGCTTTGTGCAAAGTAATCACCACATTTCGTAGCTTTGTTTCCACCTAATCCAATGCGATTTAGAGATCTCAGCGGGATTTCAAATTCATGCATTAACAACCACATTATGTAAAACGTGTTTATTATGCCGTTTCTTGAAATCTTGTTTTGATCATAATCATTGACACTTGAATCTTTATATGGATAGTTGGTCGAACGGTTTTGTTGGTCAAATTAAATGTCATGAAGTAAAATCTATTGGATCTAACGCTGTAGTTGCATTTGTCCATCAATTTGGCAGAAATTTTGAAATGAAGGGTAGAAAATTGAATTCATAGAAACTCCTTTTGATTGACTGTTCTATCCAAGTAGACAGAGTTGTTTCAACGTCAGAACTTTATTTGCATATTGAAACAATGTTGGAATAACGTTCTGTCCCTGTTGGGTGATCTTGTTTGCATTCACTTTGACAACCGCACAAATGGTCTTGCTGCACCATAAACTTAATAAGAGATTTCCGAAAATTTAAAAAGTAATCGAGTCAACAGCTAATTGGGGCAAGTTAGGGCAAATCTCGCAAACTTTTGAAGGGGAGAGCAATTATTTAGAATTTATGGCTCGCAATTACGCTTTTAATGTTTTTGTTAATGATCGAACCGTTTAAAAGTAGTTTCTTAATTGTGATGAGCAAAAAATGCTATGATTAATGAGGCACCCCTTTCATACTTTTTACTATATGCATGAAAAGATTTTTACCACTTTTACCACATAATATACCAGCAGGCGTGGAAGGTTGTTCTAACGTCGGAATGTTATTTGGGCGTTGGGCTTTGGGCGTCGGGCGTTGAAATAGCGTTATGTGTCTGCTTGGTATAATATGCCAGTAAATAAAGTAGTAAGTTAATCGGGGAGGCCATACTACAGCTCTCTTTTGCTAGCACTACTGGGTGGATTTAGACTGAGACAGGGGGCACCACACTTGCCGTCAGATCCCAGTGACTTACCGCACAATTCAGTTTACCGGAATTTTACCTGCTATGTGCTTCTCATTCATTGAGTGGACGATGACCGGGATCGACCCTAAAACCTTTGGATTGTAAGGCAAATGTCTTTGGACTAAGCTAGCCGGCTTCTATAGACCACATGACTACATTTCTTTCCTATGTTTATGTATATCTATGGTAATATTGATTTTGTTTAATGACCTGGAAAGGTCCTGAAGACAATGAACCAGACAGTAAAGAGTTAAACGGCCGTCATTGTGTGTGTGTTTATTTTCTTCTTTCTCTCATGCATAAGAGAAGGCAGCAGCTTAATGAGCGTTTTCCGTTACGGTCTGACAAGCCGTTGACAGGGTCGCCAGTTTTTTAATTAAAAGCGCTGCCATTATTTTAAAGTCGTTATCTTTTGTTTTTCGCCAAACCTTTAAAACAGAAATCTATTTTTAAAAACATATAGATCAAAGGGAAGCGTTGCGTATATTTGGGTTCAAACAACATTGAAAAGGATTTGTTTTTTAAGACAATCTTGGCATGCCAGACGTTTTTTATATTTGTCGTATGTAGAAGAAATTATGAACTTTTCTGAATTTCAGCCTAAAGATTTTAATTTGAAAAGAGTAGTAGAATACAACCTTTGCTTGAGCTGTTTTTAAGAAATTGTGGCTATTTAAACCAAAAATGTTTTTGAAAGTTTTCGAGTCCTCGAAGCCTTGGAACATAATATGGTTTGCTCTCATAAGAGCAAATTCTAATTAATATCTATTTTGCGCCCATTTGGGAACATAAAACCGGATACCGCTGGCCATCTCGTTTAGTTCCGACGTCAAGCTCTTTCGAAACTTTGGTGTCTACACAAATCTGTTATAACATTTTTTCAACGTCCAAATAACGTTCTGGCGTTGAAACAACGTTTGTTGGACGTCAAATCAACGTTCCGTACCTGTTGAGAAGTGAAGGTGACCACTGTTGTAAATTGTACAGGAACCCGTTTAGTAATTGAAAGATGACGTCATTTCAAGTTGTTTGTCGGATTAAAAGAACTTCTAATTTAATTTATCTTGTTGTTGTTTATATGTTTGTTTTACGTCTGTTTGTTTATTTTTGTCCTTTGTCTCTTAAACGTACGAGTTTGGAGCATCGAGGCAAATATTTGTCTCTTTTATTCAAGCAATCTTTAGAGACTTTTGTCATCTCAAATCGGTAGATGAATTATATGAATATATATATGGGTCCAATAGAAATTGGAATATCAAAATCGGAATTTTATTTACCGACCCCACCCGAAACATCAATGAAGATGGCAACTTCGATGGCAATTCATCAATCTTTTTGTCTCGGGCCCACTCCAGCAGACACCGAACATTTTTTAACGCCCGAACAAAGTTGTTTCAACGCCCGAACAACGTTGTTTCAACGCCCGAACAACGTTGTTTCAACGCCCGAACAAAGTTGTTTTAACGTCCGAACAACGTTGTTTTAAATAACGACGATCTGCTGTCAAAGATTTGTAGCTTCATCCTTTTGTTCAAACGTGGAAGAATTCAAATTATTTCTTCACATACACACAACAAGAAATAACAAAGGAAAAACAAAACAAAAGAAACGATGAACAATTTCCCATTCGAAAGCCATTGTTGACAAAACAATCGATAAAGTAACTAATTTCCCAAAAAGTTACTCAATTGAATTGGCATGGTAGATTAAAAGCTAATGAACATGTCCATTTTGCCCAGCCTCCCAGGTATACAAGTCAAGCTTTATTTGCACGGGGTTGAAAATGGGACATTCGTATTGTCGTAAAAATTCTATTTGGCAAAGGTACTGGGGAAAAAAGTTGAGATTAAAAGGTTCTTATACAAAAGTTTTCTTGTTTAAAAAGTAAAAGAAAAAATACAGTGTTGCATTAACGGCAGTCAGTAGACAGGAATGACAGTTAATTGTTTTCCATTCAAAAAGAAACATCTTGATTAATTGCCCTATTTGTCGGTCCAATTGGATCTAATTAAGTTAGAGAGCATTTAAAAAGAAGGTATGTATATAAAGTGGTATAAGATATCATTGAATTTGATATTGGCAACAAATTGATCAAAACATTTGATTGCGTTGGCTGGTGGTGTCAGTTGACGGTTAAATCTGCTGGACGAAGGATGTGTCTCTGATTTACCAGGTCCAGATTTGGTAAACATTACTCAACAAACATTTCTGGGATTAATAATTAATGGAATTCTATTGTTTATTATGGGCGTTCTTTTTAAAGAATCTTTGGTTTACCTCAGTACGTAATCCACCAAATCTGGACACACTGAGTCTCAGATTTAGATATGATTTTTTTTCAGTTTGATGATCTGTATGACTGGCTTATGACAATGTGAACTTTTAACTTGTTTGTTTGTTTAACTGTGTACGATAGTAAAGTGACAAATAGTGCTAATTCCTGAACTGGGCCTAACTATTTTCTACTAAAGATGACGTCATCATTTTTTTCTTCCATTTTAAAAATCATTATTCAAATATGCTTTCTTACTCACATCAGTAAAATGACCTCGGGCTTCTCAGGGAGAGTGTTGCTTTATCAAGTTCTTAGTCGTTTTGAAGGTATTCTGCACTCGTCCGGGGAGTTCTTAAAGAATGTGAGGAGACAGGACAAACAAAAAAACGCAGCGTGGTTTGGAGCCTTCATATACTCCATTATCTAGTCACCTAGTGCGCTTTTTACATCCTTAAAAATTACATAGACGGCCTGCTATTGGTCCATTTAAACAATAAAATTGATTTTCAACCAATCCCTGACAAGTTTATATTCCCTCTCCGTTGAAGAAGAAATCTGATTACAAGTTTTTGGGTCTTCAATTTTTTCGCTCTTTTTCTTCATATCTTTTACAAGCACTCGAGTTCTCTTTTATTCTACTGATTGTCGTATACGCGACAACTCGACATAAAAGGGACCCCCAATAAGGTTTTCTCTTGCATTTGACAAAAGCTTCCTATGTGAAATATTAGTTTAGCTTCGCAGAAGAATAATGGAAAAACGAAAATGATAAAATTCATATTAATCTTCCAGTTTTCTTTTCCCACAAAGTTTCTTATTCAAAGCTTATTTATTTCATTCATCTTCTTCATTTCTTTTAGATATTATTAAAGTTGAAAAGAAGGGTATATATTTTGAAATCAAAAGAAGAAAGAAAACCTGTTGTATATTCCTGAAGCAAACACTTGTCGGAAATAAACAATCATTAACTTGGTCTGGTGGATAATTTGAAAGACTTCTCAAATAGATCTGTAGAGAATCCTAGAACCTGAGAAACATTTCAGTTTTCGGAAATAAGAAATTTAAAATGATGGCGAACAATTTGCTGGGGATATTATTTTTGATATGTCTTATATTTGGAGCCATTTACGCATGCCCGACGCAATGTTATTGTTCAGAGACCAAGATGACATGCGCGAATGTGGACATGACGGAATCCGATTTGGCAACGCTTGAAATTCCTGACGGAACCTCAGAGTTAGTGTTGAAATCAAACAATTTAGAAAGCATCAGTGAAAACTCCATGTTTAATTTACGACGGTTAGAAACGCTCGAAATTTCAAAAAATAAACTCAAGAAAATCCCGATTTACGTTTTCCGGGGGTTTGCTAACCTTCGAAAGTTAGTTTTGAACGAAAACGAAATTATCGAAATTGACGAAGGATCATTTATTGGATTGAAGAATCTTGTCTTCTTGGAAATGCAATTCAATCAAATTGCGCATTTGCAAGAAGGTGTTTTCGATGAGTTGAGATCCATCAATTCAATCCTGCTTCAAGACAATAAGTTAAAAACAGTTGGGAATCGCGTATTCAACACACTACCCAAGCTGAAACATCTTGTGTTGACCAGGAATGAGATTGTCACCCTCCAACCACGTGCTTTTGAGGGAATGCGAATGAAGATGCTTGGCCTTGCATCCAATAAGATCCGAGTCATTCCAGAAGATGCATTTGACGACTTCGAGATCACCAGAAAGATCAACATACTGGACAATCCATTAGATTGCTCATGTCGTAATGCCATGAACTACAAAGTCAACTTCAAACTCAAATACAAGTTCTGGGCGTATTGTGTGACGCCGTTCCACACCAAAGATCTACATATCATGGATGTTCACGAAAATCTTGACGATTGTTCCCTGTGTGATCTAGACCCCTGTAAAAATGATGGTAAATGCGTAGGGAACAAAGAAACATTTACTTGCCAATGTCAGGAAAGGTTCAAAGGTCAATATTGTCAAACAAACGTCTGCGAGGGCTATACGTACGGAACCGATAAGCCAGTGGTTGAAGTTGCCAAGCCGCCGCCGCAGCCTCTGAGCCCGAATATGGTTGCGCTTAAAAGACAAAATAATCATACAGAATATATCATAGTTACAGAACAAATACCCAATGAGGATGATGCTAAAAAACTGAAGATCTTATACGCAATGTGTGCTTTCGAATTCATTGTTATTATTTGTTTCGTTGTTTATTTCATGTGGAAGAGATATGACGAGTATAAATTACAAAAACGATACGAGAACGACAAAAACCGAGCAATTTTACTGAGACTCGGTGATGGTACGAACGAACCAAAATCGCAAATTGCGAAAGTTCTCGTAGAAGAGAACGAGGATTTCCCATCGGACTTGAAACATATGATTCTAACCGGGTCTGTTCCGGTATAGTTTATAGAGTGTCCGTATTATAGAATTTAATATTTGTTTATATGTGATTATAGGTACCATTTTTTCGTCTTTTTAGAAAGCTTTATTATAAAATTTTATTTAAAAAACTTAGACTTTTTACATTGAGTTGAGAAACTTATGTTTGGGATGTTATATTGCTTCGTACTTCAGTGTTATGGTAGATCTAAGAAAATGTTGCGTTGAATGACACGTTGTTGCAAGGGTACAGGTCTACTTAAATTTTGAACGGTTTTGAACTTTTTGCCCACACTTTTTTTTTTAAGCCTGTCTGATTTCCTTCCTATTTTTGCCTCACAACAAAAGTCAATCTCTCAGGAATTATGAACGAGTTTTTCATTTCAAGAAAATGTCCCATTGTTACGAGGAAAAGGAAGAACAGTTAAACAATGTTAAATCCCTTCAAATCCTTATAAATCTTATCGCAATTTTTCTTGTTTTAAAGAAATCTGTCAAAAAGTACAAAAAGTTCAACAAAAAATATCCTGCCCAACAGACATAATGCGTCTTTTCAACATTGTTTTAACATCTTTAGAATGTTTTTACGTTGAAACAACGTTAAAGTAATGTTGAACAAACGTCTTGTTGTTGTTGTTGCTGGCGGTGACGACTTTTTCTTCTGAAAAAAATCTTGTATAAATTATTTTGATGAATTTTAGATCTATGACGACTTGTAAATATTCATAATATTTTTTGAAGAAAATCATTTTTTAACAATCAAATTTTTTGTTTCTGTTAAATCTTTTTATTTTTGGAAATAATGTCGAAATTATGCTCCTAAAAGATTGAACTGCTAAGAAACAGTTGAATTTCTGGGAATTTGAAAATCTTATACCCCATAATTTTGTATATCTTTCATTGAATATTTTGTCAAGAGAAGAAAAATAACAAAAATCTAGTATGAATTAAAAAGATTGAACGTTCCGCCGAAATATAAGTTCATGAAAATATTTTTACGTTTTTCAAAGCGAATGTTTCCGTGAAGGCTAAAAACATTGTATAATCATCGGAAAATTGAGTGATCTGCTGATGCCAAAAGCAGGAGAATAAGAAAATAAGAACGCCTTTAACCTGGAATCGAGGTTAACCTGGAATCGAGGTTATATGCAATTATCTAACGAAGGGAGATTCATTTCAAAATCGCCAAAAACTTTGTTTTCCCCAGAAGCTTTTTATCAAAACGTACCAAATTTTCAAAAAAGCTTAATCGCAAATAGAAAAAATACGGGAGTCAAACAAAATATGAAAATATTTTCAACAAAAATAGTTCCTTTATAAAACAAGAAATATTTTCTCTAAGAACTGAACACAACCAGGATGCGCTATTGAAGTACAAAGATTTGGTCAGAAAGTCAGCATTTCTTTGAATAATATCTTTAGAATTTTTTTACAACAAAGTCAATTAATTGGAGTCAATTAAAAAAGAAATTTAAACCCTCAAGTTTTTTTGCCATACTCCAGAGGTTCGGTCGAATTGGACCTGATCCACCCCCTCTCCCAATTAGCTACCAGGCCCTAATCAGGCCAGTATTAACTAAGAGATACTTCCATGCTTGATCTAAGATTTCAATTAGAATAATGAGGTTTAATTCAGCCACCTACTCTTCGATGCAATTACAGTATATTTAATATGTTAATTAATGTCAATTAATAAAATCGAAGATGCTTATTTTCTCTGATTATGGTTTTAATTGAGTATCATTTTAAAGAAAATTATAGCCTTCTGCACACCTAAATTTGAAGCATAATGAGGGGAACCGAGAACCAACTGCGCCTCGATCATCTCAATGAAAAATCCGTTATTGTACTAAATTTTCAACATGAAAATTTTTTATGAAAAGTAAAGTATGGCGTTATAATTTCTGAAATCCTTTTGATGTTCTTTCATATAACTTTCTGAATGTCCGATTGATTATTCCGAACTGTTCAGCTATACAACACATCACTGGCGACTTATATACTGTCTAGCAAGCAAATAATTAAAAAACATCAACACTAGCGGCAAAACAACGACTTTCAACGTCACACATGGACGTCAAACTGATGTCTCATGCTTACTGTGTACCACACTTGTATCACAACTTCTGATATATCCGGCAGTTTGTAATGAATTGTGTTCCCGTGTTTAAATACGAAAGATTCCGGCTTTGAAAATATTATTTGCTTTCCAAACTACTTTCTATAAATATCATTCCAATATCTGAAAATACTTTGGGAAGCTGTTTCTGACTTTGAACGAGACATACATGAGCACTAATGATTTGTCAACTTGCTATAATATAGCAATCTAAGAAAATAACTGTTGATGATGAATTATCACTTTGTCACCCTTTCTGGCGATTAGTGAAAATATTGACAACATGGAAAAGAAAAGCCGGCCATGCAGACGTTTTACTCTGGAAAAATTGGTATATTTAGCCACACAAAGTGCGGAAATAGTCAGCAGTTCCTAAAAAGATACAGTTTCATTTCCCATCCTATATTGAAAATCACCAAAAAAAATTTTCCAGTGCAATTTCCCGTGTGTTTCCGCAATGTGAGAATGTGACGCCAGTAAAGTACATTTTTTTTCGGTTTTCGGTTGTTGCTAATCGAATACACTGAAAAGAGAACGATTCAAACTATTTTAAAGTATAAGATGTCTTTTTGACTGGCAATGTATTGATATATCTTTTTGTCAACGTTTTCTTTATTTAAAACAAAAAGTCAAATGTCAATTTGCTCACTTATTGATCACGTTACCAATATGTTCTTTTGGGATTGGTCTATTTTTTTATCACATAATCAATAATTGAGAAAAACAAACCAATTTGCGTACGCAAGTTCAAAATGTAAACAAAAGACAAAAACAAAAGACTTCCAGACCGGTGTTTCTATACTATGGTCTCATATAGCCAAATATCACCTTCGGTTCCAGGGCATACACACCTCACTGATGCTATTAATGATTCAATTGACGTGGGACGTATTTCAACCTCTTTTGGACCTTGAGGACTCTTTTGCGTCGTAAAAAATACGTGACCCCTGGCCAAATTTTAATCACCAGGTATGCTAGTAAATCAGCTCAAATATACCCTCCTCCAAATATATGCCTCTAAAGAGTGATGCCCATTTTTGGTGAATAACGTAATGTTATAAACAAAAGATACTTTTGCGGGGATAAATAAAGAGACATAAAACCCAATGGGAATATATCAAAATCGGAATTGTTTCCACCGGGGATACACGGAATTTCTATCGTTTTTTGTTCAGAAAAATGAAAGGAGATGTTTATCAATGGGGCTGATCCTTTTGCCAGCGGGGTCGAGTTTCTGCACTAATTTTCCACTGGGAATGGATTCGTGGACTGTATCTGTGATATGAGAGTATTCAACAAATGTTCTATGACATGATTTAACATGACTCAACTTCATGTGAATATTGTAAACAAATCAGAGAGATTAAATAGCAAAAATTTATTTCCCATGCGTCACCAGTCAAAATGTCTATTTCTTTTTGTGGGTTTTCGTTAATTAGAAATAGACGCCTGAACAAAGTCGGTAAAATGACTCCGGCGCAACCACAGCACGTCTTTTCTGCGACGAAAGCTCGTAAATTTGAATTGGAATTTTGCTATTTAATTTGGACAGACAATTGAAACAGCCCAGCAGAAAATTCCCAAATTAAGAAATTTTGATATAAATTACGAAAACCGCAATGTCTCGTGGGAAAGGGCATTAGGGCATTGTCATAGCTACGGTGAATTGTTCAACAATATTGTTTTCTCTTTAAAATCTTCTTAAAAATAATTCAAAACCTTTGTAAAAAAATAAATAAATTTTAAATTATTTTCATTTAAAAAAAAGCTCTAAAGAAGTCCTGAGATGGATAAGAGAATTTAAATGCAGATCTAAGTTTGGATATTAAAGAATTCGAATAGAGCTCTCCGGTTGAGTGCAGAAGATCTACAAACATAATAAGAAAATGATAAATGATAAAGCAACACTCCACCTGAGATCCCTTAAGGACCAGTTATGAAATTTTTTCTAGCGGTCATCCTTCTTTAGAGCTTTCCACATTTATTGTTGAATTAATGTATTTACAAATTAATTATTCGACCGAAGTTAATGGAAACTGGGGGTGATGTAGTCTTTTGCAAAGTCTTTACCACATCCTTTATGGTTCTTCTGGTGTTGCAGTTAATGACCCAGTTAATGAGCCAATCATCCCAACAAGGCCGACATTAGCTCTGCTGGAGTTGTCAACGATCTTTGCTGCACCATCACATCCCATAAAACTGGAGATCGGGTGGACGGATTTGACTTTGATGTTGCTAAACACGAAGAAGAAAATGAAAATCAAATTTTGAATTCATGTTTCCCTGAGTTTAAAAGAAAACACATGTCGGGGATAGTTTTCCATTCCTTTGTTTACATTTCTTTTCTTACGACTGTTACTTCCCCTTCCCAGCAGGCACGGGGCGTTGTTTTGACGGGGCGTTGTTTTGACGTCGACGAAACAACGTTGTTTAAACTTCAGAAAGTTATTTGGACGTTGATACAACGTTGAGTGTCTGCTGGACAGAAATCGAGAGTGTAGTTAATCCACAAAGAAAACAATAGGAAAGGTCAAGGCTTCGAAAGGTCAAAAAATTAAGAACATGTTAAGAACATTCGGAGGCTTCGAGAATATAAAAATAAGAACATTACTGTATTTAACCAATAACAGTAATTCAAGGCTAATTGGTGTAGCAATTCGAAGCCAGCTGACTCAAAAAGTGAGGACAATAGCGTTTAAAGCCATTAAGTCCCCATCAGCAAATTTTGAGACCCAAATTAAAAGACTTGATTAAGAACATTTTAAGGCTTGAAACCAAAAACATCTGAAGGCTTCTTCGAATTTGGATTTTCTTATAAAAAAAACGGGTACTCACACGTCGTCATAGAGATAATATTTTCCTTCGGCGATGAAATAAGTGGTGGATTTGTCGGGTGAACTGTAAGCAGCATCCACAGTTGATGGCAGACCTCCCCAGTATTGTTTGATGTTCTTAGGGTATCCGACATCGAACCGACGTAGCTTGTTGTCGTAGCGCCAGTATTCAGTGCCAGCAAAGAAGTAAGTACGACCGTTAAACACGGCATTGAAAACGGCGTCAATGTGTTTGACTCTACGTGGGAACCTCAAACGTAAGGGTCCTTGACCGTCGTGAATGGAGTAGCCGGTTCGTGTGTTCTTTGAGTAACTGAATCCGTGGTATTGCCAATATCTACAAAAACGTTACGGTATGTTAAATGTGTTAACTCTTGCTCCACAAAAGAGTGCTTAACCATTTGGAAGCACCATTGTGAGATGTAATAATATTTCACTGGAATCACCCTAAACTCTGTTGCAAAAAGATTTGTAGAATGAAAATTTCTCCCATGTAGGAACCAGGATAACAGGTCACTTATCCGCCCACTTTCCGCCCATTTCGTATCATCCTGGTTTCTACTACTGTTTTTCAGCCGAAAAAAAGTAGTGACCTACCTTCCTTGATCATTGAAGACGAATTGATATTTATCTTCTTTGAATCCAAATATTTTGAATCCTTCTAACGTAAACATGGCTTGGATGGTGCCAGGAACAATCGATTTAGGATAATAATTGAATCGGTTAACAGCAGGGATTCTTTTCTTATATCCAAGGAAATAAATTTTGTTTGTATCGGTAAAGGCAAACTCTTGCCTGTACAAATCGCTGTAATACACTGCTGTGATCTTTCCTTGATTTGGACATTTTCCTTTGTTTGATGGTCGGGTGGGTGGGGCGGTTGGTTTGTCCAGTGGATTCTTTGGAGCTGGTTTTGATCTTGAGCCTATAATATTATCATATTTAATATCGAAATTAATTATTTTCTTCACGACGTTTTATTCTAGCAGTGTGTTGATGTTTAGTTTAAAGGCCGCTGTCTACTTTTGTAGACCTTTGCCAATTATGGAAAATTTTTTAGCAGGACGTTATTTTAACGTTAAAATAAGAGCCGCAGAGATGCGGATAAATATTTCCTCAGCAATTGACTTTAATAACAAGAAAATACATAAAAACCTAAATGCAAAAATGTGTGTTTTCACTCATTTTTCACTTTCGTTTTCCCGCCTCCTTATTCCTACTTTAAGGAGTCACGTGATAAATGTGAAGTACAACAAAGGGGTAGGGGTGTTGAACAGTTGACATGGAAGAAGAAGGAGAAAAGCCGTTTTAACAAATATTTCCTATAAGAGGAAACATTTAATCAGTACCCTCGCTGTTAAGGGAATATGATATCCAGGGGGTTTGAAATTATGTTTTCCTCTTTGTGTTTAGGTTGAAGATACGAGGACATTGCATTTTTTGGGCGGTGGAGGATGAACAGCCGAAATGGCTGTTGAAAGCGGACCCAATACGGTTGAAAGGAGCAATGTGGAGAAGATTACATGATCTGTTGAACCGTTATAAGAACAGGTGACTTTGTGTTGCGAATTGAGCTTTTCCAGGGTCCGTATTCCCCCTGTCGAGGATATATCCAGGGGGGTCCGATATTTTCAATATCCTAGGATATCCAGGGAGTAAGAATCTGAAGACCAAGGATATCCAGGGGATGGGGTTCAAAACGGCTTTAGTGAGGTTACTTTAAGCGAGATGAATCGAAGGAGGACAACGGATAGCAATCCGTGACCATCCGTTATCCGGCAAAATCTAATCAATCAAGTTGCTATCCGCCGTCCTCTTTCGATTTATCTCACTTAACATAAACATAACCTCACTAAAGCCGGGTTTCCATTCACCGAGCAGACGACTTCGCGCGGACAAAACCATGATGACAGACTGCGCTATGTGAACAACGAGGTGAAAAAAAACCAACGAGCACAGAAGGTTATTTCAACGTTGGTTCAACGTCCAAATAACGTTCTGACGTTGAAACAACGTTGTTTGGATACGTCAAAACAACGTTTCGTTCCAGCTGGGAATAGTCAAGAAAACTATTTATTATGTAGAAACCCCAGGATGAAACGGAAGAAACAAAACTCACGTATCTTTATTATAAAACAGAATAACAGACTGGGACGTGAACAATAAGATGCTACATGGCTCATTTTACAGCGACGCTGTGAACGAGACGATTAGAGATTGGATGTATTATGAAGGTCATTCGCATCTTTCCACAAGGACAAATGTTTTTCAACGAATTCGAAGTCTTATATGCACCTTGGTTTACTCAGGTTTGTAGTCTGACTCTACACACAGAGCCCGTTTACATGGAAGTCAGAGCGGTCTGAAATGACCTTGTTTACATGAGATGTCAGACCGGGGGTGGCAATTTTACGGGCCGAACCTTTTAAATGCTGACACAAACGTTTTTCGGTCTTTCAAAACAATAGAAGCGCATGCAGAGAACAACTATTTCAATTCAATCCTGTGTTTACATGTTTTTCTGGACCGCTCCGAAATTTCAGATCGGTTATTTTGTACGATCTGAAAAATGAGGTTCTCTGAAATCTCAGACCAGACTGTAGGCAAATCTGATAAAAATCTCAGTACGGGCGAACTGAAATTCATGTAAACGGGCTCTTAGGAGTAGCTGATATGTACTTTCAATATACTTAAAGCTTTTAGAAGTGTCTTTTCACATATGAAGAATTCTAAAAAAACTTTCTTAATTGGACGTACAAATTTCGCTTTTTTTTGAAGCAGTTGTAAACTTAAACTTAACCTTTAGCGGACCAAAAAAGTAATTTTAACTTTTATTCATAGCTCAAAACATTCGCATTTTCAGCCAAAATGCCCCGTCGTTTTTTGAAAACTTTTATGTGGAAAAATCCGCCGGGTAATACTAAAACACACAACCAGCCACAACCACCTACAACCAGCCACAACCAGCCACAACCACCCACAACCAGCCAGAAAAAACTTATAAAACTTATTATTTCTTAAAGTAGATGGCTTATTTCTTTTGGAATCTTTATTCTGAAACCCCTCATTCAGTGGTGCGGCGGATACAGAAAAGGTTCTCAAAATGTTTTGCTTTTGTTCATCTTCCTTATTTGAAATTCAACCTTCTTCTTCTTCGGATTCAGAAGTTACTCAAAAAATTAATGAAAGAAGGGTTTCAGAATAAAAATTCCAGAAGAAATAAGCAATTTACTTTAAGAAATAATAAGTTTTCTAATTTTTTCTGGCTGGTTGTGGCCCGTTGTGCCTTTTTCTGGCTGGTTGTGGCTGGTTGTTACTCGTTGTGTCTTGTTCTGGCTGATTTTGGCTGGTTGTGCCTTTTTCCGGCTGATTGTGGCTGGTTGTGGCTCGTTGTGTCTTTTTGTGGCTGGTTGTGCCTTTTTCTGGCTAGTTGTGGCTGGTTGTGGCTGGTTGTGCCTTTTTCTGGCTAGTTGTGGCTGGTTGTGGCTAGTTGTGCCTTTTTCTGGCTGGTTGTGGCTGTTTGTGGCTGGTTGTGTGTTTTAGTATTACCCGATTCATAATTTGGGTTTTGATTATTATTTTATTCCCCATTTTTTTCATCTTTTGTATTTATCGAAAAAGTTTTAAATGTTTTAATCGAATTCTCACTTCTTTTTTTTTGCAATACCGTTGTACGTACCTACTGAAGACCTAAGCTAGTACAAAAAAATCACCTTGAGCCTATTTGTAGTCTTGCTTCATTGAAACTTGAAATACTTCAAACACTTTTGCGGAGCCAATCAACAACAAGGCAAAAGCAGTTAATCTACCAAGAACAAACTATCAGAACAAACCAAAAATCTAATGTTTATTGCATGCATAAATTTCTTGGTGCATACATCAGATACATTAAAAAATAACTATTCTGATAAAGCTTCCAACTCTAGAATAAAAACTTCCAAAAACAAACAAACATCCAAACCCCATACAAACAAAGTGAGAGAACTTTCTTGTGTTCTTCGTCCATAAGACAAGTCCACTTAATCCACCATTTTGAGCTATAAATGCATAGAGCGCGAGATCTACAACAACAACAACTTAGAGGGCGCGGTTTTTATAAAAAACGGGACGAAGTGGGACCGACATCAGCACCACAGTTGCTTTTTAAAGGCCAGTTCGCTAACGCTGGGCCAAAAATGAAATGATTAACACTTATTGCTACGTCCTTTTCCCGGTAAACCTGTGCTGAGACGTTATCGACATCGAACTAGATTCCAAACAAAGAGACGATAAAAACAACCATAATGCGATATGAGAAATTCAGAAAACGTACAACAGCAATGAGGAAAAAAATTATTATTGTATAGGTTTTTGCTGGCTTCAGATAATGGCAGCTCAAAGGTATTTTCTGTCAAAATATTCATACAAAGTATGTACTCCCACAGGTTCCGGGGAGTCCATGGTGAATTCGGGTCTACCTAGCTTCGAGGTCCCCATTCAGCTCTTATTCGCAATTTAGTCTGACTCGCCGATTGAGGATTCGACAAGTACGTTTCACAATATACGCAATCAGGCTAACCTTAGGTAGGATTTGTAGGACATGCTGTACACTGTTCATGCCAGCCAAGACCAAATGCTTGGAGAAAATAAATGTGTATTTTTCTTTCTTGTTGTCTCAAGACTAAGTGTGATAAGAGGAGTGAAAAATAGGAAGGAAGAAGAAGAAGAGCAGTCGGACTGATACTAGATTGCTATAAATCTCATTTGTTGTTTAAAAATTCAGAACTAGTGACAAACATCCGGATTTATAGGATGTTTCCGTATAAAAGATTACGTAATGGATGTCATGACCAAATAAGACTACAAACTATCAATGATCGAATGGATTATAAATAGTCCGATTTTCAATAGGGCTGACATATTCGTCCAATTAGAAAGCACAAACAATCATATCCACTTAATTAAGGGAACAAACCCTATGCGTTGTAAGAAATGAAGGTAACAAACAAAATACCTCAATCGCGTGTGTTTGTTAATTAAAGGAGACAAAAACCTCAAAATCATAAGCGGAAAACCGCTAGCAAATAACAACAAACTTTACACAGTACGTGAAACTTCAACCAACTTTTGAAAGTTGGATATCCTGTTGATATTGACTTTCTTTTATTCATAAGATAAAGGGAGGGGTTGTGTTCAGCCTTTAAGCATAGGTTTTTTGCTTAGTTGATACTGAGGGAGATTAAGAGTTGACTTTATTTGAACGGTGACCTAATCGGACTGGGAATCTTCAAGTCCTTTTCTGCCAATGCTGGGAAGCTTGCAGTCTCAAAGTCACCAGGCTTTCTTGTTAAATATAAACCCTTGGTTTCAATTTCACTTTTGGCCGGAAGGACGTTTATAGTCAATGAAAATGCAAAGAACTTTCCGCTTAGCTAAATTAAGGTTTAAATTGCCATGGTTACAAAAGTTTCAATTCTTTTAAAACAAACTAAAATAACTTTCATTTCCGCATAACAAAAAATACACTTTTAGGTAGTACGTGAAACCAACTTGACACGGAAAAGATCAGATTAGCACTCAAAATTATGTTTAAAATCCGGGAAGCTAGGCAAGATCGGGTACGAAGATGTGCCGCTGGTCAGAGTACCTTGAGCTTCGATTGCATTCTAATTTTGCATAAATTGGCGAAAAAAATTTATTACTGACGTTTGCGGTTTTTCAGTTCCTGGCAAAGTTTCATTGGTTGACGAGCAATCGGAAATACGTGTTACAAGAAAAATGATTTGAAGTGGAACTTACATACATACGGAGTCAGAAAAAATTGTTTCAATTATGATGTTGATGTATTAAGAAGCCACTCAAAGTCTTCTTGAGAAGGGTGTATAAATAGTGGAACAAAATAATGCTCATAGGCAGTTAACAATTAGACATACATTAGAAAGCATATTGAACTAGTTGATTATAAAAAGGAATTATTTCAAGCTACCATACAAATGAACAAAATGTTGTTTTGGGCACTCACTTTTAATTGTGTCAGTTTAACGGTTGCTATACAATGGAACTTTAAATTGAAATACGTTGGTCGCCATGGTGATTTTGATGTGTATTCATCTCCGGGAAAACCTAAAGGACAAGGATGTAAGTTAAAATTGTTTTTGTTAATCTTTTATGAAGCGTGACGGCTTGTTCTTTCACCCGACCCAAGACCCTTTCATGTCAGTGTCCACTCTGCAAGGGTACAATCACGGTCAAAAGATCAGTAGACTTTTTGTCTGTAGACTTTTGTGCTCCTTCCTTCCTGATGTAAATAAGGTCAGCTATTGCTACCAGATGCCAACAAACCACTTTCAAAAGAATTGAGTGGGGTAAAGAGAGCAGATATATTGTGTTTTTTCTATTTAACCGTGCTATTGACCTTGATTGTAGCAGGTTTTACACAATGACGTCAGATTAAACTAAAATGAAATTGCTCAATTTACTCATTGACCAATAGCGTGATTTCTTGAATTAGCAATATTTGATATGGTTATAAAGCCTTTTACAATTACGGCCAAAAGCTTCTTAAAAATAGTTAAAAACCACCAAAAAGACAGTATAACGGCCCTCTCAATGGATTTCAAAGTGGTCTGTTGGTATATGGTAGCAAAATCTGACCTTATTTACATCAACCTTGAAGAAAGGAGCACATTTCTAAAACTCTACAGACCTTTTATCCAGCATTGTCTGGCCCAGATAAATATCCGACTTTCTTTCTATTTTGATTGAGCTCCTTTCCAATAAATCATGAATATTATTATATACCTGTAGGCAAAAACGGCCATTGAATAATTATCGATATCCCACCCTATTATTCAACGCTAAAACTTTTTTTAGATTTTTCGATTTTTTTATTGTGTCGATTTCAGGTTGGAGGTCATTGTTGAGTGTTTGACGGATTGTTTTGGTTAAGCGTTATTTTTACCTATTGTTTTTAGGGTTTTGTTTTCAAAATAATGTTGAAGTTGTGTTTTTAACTCATTTTCTTATGGTTTTACACTATTTTGAGACCCCCTATAGGTAAAACCTTAATTTATTTAAAATAAATCATATATTCAACAGGCATAAGTATTGGTTATTGGATTTATTAAACCTCGTTGGTGTGATATTCAACTCCACTTGTTGAATATCATACCACCTCGCTTTAATAAATCTCAATAACAAATGCTAGCCTATTGAATATCTGCTTAATAATAATGGTGTCATGTAGTGAAAAGCAATATTTGAAAGCTCATATATGCTGTTTTATAGAACAAGCTAACATTTTACGTGATGGTAAACAATTGAGTGTTTTTGTTTTCGATTGGTCCTTTTCAAACTTTTGCGGTTTTAGAAAATTATTCTTATTAAGAACGGAAATAAAAGTAATACGTGATGAATGAAAATTAATAGAGTAGCAGGCTAATAACCACGTAAAGTGGGAAAAATAAAAAACATTTGTTCGCTTTCTAAGCTAAAAACATCGAATATTAAAATCGTCTAGAAAATTGGGCTTTACCAGAAAAAACCCGTATCCCCCCTGTTGAGAATATAGGATATCCAGGGGGGTCCGAAATTTTCAATATCCTAGGATATCCAGGGGTAGGAATTTGAAGACCAAGGACATCCAGTGGGTGGGGGTTCAAATTGTTATATTTGTTGATGTTATTATTATCATTAGTTCAAATTCCAGCTTAAAATCATTCCAGTTAATGTGAGCGACCCGATAAAATAGAAAATAGAAACTTTTCATTGCTTTCGCGGCCGGTGAACAACCACTGACCACTGACCATGTGCAATATGGGCCCGACTTTATAATATTCTTTTATTTGCTTTAGAGCGTCGCAGTTACGCATGTGTTGTATAAAACCACTAGATATAATTACCACAATTACATAAACATTACATCATCACTTATTTCTTTGGCATGGGAAGACTGAAAATAATTATCATTTGCCAGAAAACTGTCAATGATAAGAAAAAAAATTAAGTCCCGTTGGAAAGAAATATGCAAAGTAATGATAAATTTCAAACGGAAAATCTATCCCGTTGCCAAAATATATTACGATAGAAAAATAAGCAACCAAAAATATTGGTTGCTATAGGGTAATTTTGCGGTGCCAAAGCATTTTAAGAACGCTCTTAAATCACACTGAAGTGGTTTTTAAAATAAACTCAGAACTTGAGAAACTTGCAAATAAGAACGTGTTCTAGTTGTGTAGGTGTTGTTTCAATTCAATAGTCGTACATAAAACTAGACGATTTTATTTTCCGTTAAATATTTGTAATCAGGAAAATTTGCGACCGGTACAAGGCTGAAGGAAGAATTCACCGCGGCGGTGGAGTTTGGAACAAACAAGACTTCCTAAATACCCGCGGCAATTATTATCCGCGCGACAATATCTTTTTCGTGCGGTCAAAAACAAATTCTTATTTTCTTTACTTATTCGATTAGAGATTTTATCTTCGACAATAGCATCGGTTAACATAAAACTTGAATACAATCAAGCTCGCTTGGAGCTCAAATCAGATGAGTAGCCATCAGAGATTAAATCGATGGGAAAATCGAAGCAATAAAGCCGAATTCTTTGATTGCTCAATAGCACAATGAATAAACCTGGTGAATTCATTCATTTAAACTTGAATTTCTTTATTCGTAGGGTACCTACCACCAACAGAAGTCAATGGAACTGAAGTACGAAATATCGGTCTCAACAACCTTAAAGGATATGGCACAGAAAGACCAAAGCGTGGTGAATGTATTTTATTAAGCTGCTGGTACTGTGTACGTCATACCAGAGGAGCCATGTACGATGCCAGATGCTCGTGTGGTTGTAACAACCTTGTGGAATGCAATTTTAAAGGATCCGTTAGAAACACCATGTTCATTTACAATGGTAAATACTCTACAAAATGCTCAAAGCGCATGTACCAGCGCACAAAAGTAATACGAAAATCACGAAAGAACAGAGTTCTAACAGGTGCAATGATAGCATCAGACTATTTATCGTCACATAAACTATACGTTGTTATTGGGTGTGTTGGTGTTTTAGTAATGGTGGCGCTTGCGGTTAATATGGTGCTCCGGTGCCGCAGCAAAAGCAGAGTAAGAAATACAACTATGAGACTTGAACAGATAGCAGTGGAACAATGAAACGGATAATGGCGGAATAAGTTTCGACAGCAGGATGAAGCAATGCGACGATGGTAAAATTTGCAAACGGAGGTCTTGCAAGGAAATTCAGTGCAAAATACACCTCAATCTTTTGCCTCTTAAACCATTATTTGAAGATTTTCATCAACAACAGGATGAGGCAATTTGAATCACCGATGACGGAGGAGAATAAACTTAATAAGCATTAGTAGTAGTTGCTCAGAGTACAAAACCATTAGGATTAGCTAATGATAATTGATGCTCTCTAAGAAATATTTTGCGCCACCCCTGTCTACTCCCTCTGCGAACCAAAATCAGCATAAGATCGCACGACCATGAAATCAAAATCACCATGAGATACCATAAAAATATCCACACCAAAACTGACACTATGTAAAAAAGCTCCTGTAAACACTTTTGTTTGAATCGTTTTGTAAGTATTATTTAAAGAAAATCAAGATATTCATCTTATTAGTGTTGTGTGTATCCAAATATTTATCATTTAATTCATATTGTATTGTGTTGGTTCGTACACGATTGACAATGGGTCCTTTTTGGGTAGTTAAAAATTTCAACATACCCTACAAATCTCTCTCCTACGAAATTATATTTCTCGATGAATTTTTCGCTATTAGTTTTGAGACATAGATTTTAGAACTATGAAATGCGCCCCTATTTCCGTGATCCATCTGGATCCGCCCCAGAAGAAAAATCGTTCAAAGAAGGTCCGCTCTAGTAGAGAAATAGAGGTTTACTGAAAACTCCAGTGACAAAACAAAGGAATACAACCAAAAAACATAGGTTTATACTGGTTTATATCACCCCGTGGAATATGTCTCCCACCCAGTGGGTTTTGAAACTTCCGCATCGTTGAGATCTTAGTGCCCAATGGGACACAAGAGGACTAATCTGATAGCAGATCTTGACATATTCTGCGCGCACCACGCGGTGCTCTAAAGGGATGCGGCGAATATAAAGATCTGGAAACCTTGATCAAAAAATCTTTACAATTGCGCGTGCGCGACCTGAGCGCTAATCAATGTCACGTGACTAGCAATTCGGCGCAGCTGATTGGCCCGCTTTTTGTCACTTTCGTTTTCGCAACTTGTTATAAGAAATTTATTTATAAGCAGATTAGTAAAAAAGATGAATTTTGCTCTATATCTTGAGAATTACAGCAAAGAATAAATCAAATTTTTATCACAGAAGT
>JAUJPO010043133.1:0-17489 GCA_032270745.1 Tiaropsis multicirrata
ATTGTCAATAAATACAATACAACAGACAGTGATTGTCAATAAATACAATACAATACAAATATATAAACCTTTTAGGGGAAATCTTAGTTTGAACTATTTTAACTATTATGATACGAGTTCAAGAAAATTATGATTAAGCCACTCTTTCCTCACCCGTCATCTTTCTTCTGAAGAATAGTCACAGCATCTATTTTACCATCCATGATAAAGTCGCCTGAAAAAAAGATACAAGTTAACTTTTAATGATTGGAATAAAAAATATTCTTCGTAATCTTTAAAAGGTTTGATAATTGCTTTAACAAATAGAGATGTTATATGTAAGACAACTATTTCATGCCTTGTGTCCTCACTCTTCGGCTTAATGATCGTAAATCAAGTTAAAACGTTAACAATATACTCTTGAAAGGAAACATATTCATGATATCAATGACGTAATCTTTTAAATACGGAAATATGCTAAAGGGTCGGGTGTTTGCCACATTTGAATTTTTAACGATAAAACTTTTTGGAAAGTTTCTGTAGAAAAGATCACGTACAATGTACATCAAGATCCCTTACCGAAATTGAGTACCAATGGCATTGGTCCTTTGTCGAAATTCTCCGGATCAAATTTCCAATTGGAATTTTCATTCGATAACAACAGGTGCCACTGAAAGTGAAAGTGAAAAGTGTAGACGTGCACACAACACCATCAGTCAAAGGCAGAATAGCAGACAACTGAAAGATTACTCGTTAGTGTTAGGTTAAAAATATTTTAGGAGAGTACTTCAGTCAGAGTTGGTAATTCAAACGATTTGAGAGCACATAGAGAAAAAAAGAAACAAGAAGCGAACTGAAATAATCTCAGAATGTCCTTATATACGATAATTATTGCTTTGACTCCTGGAATAATTAACGTTCATAGATCAGTTGCCTGGTGACAAATTAAATTAAATCTTTTTTAATTTTGTTAAAATCGAATAAGTAAAATTACCTCGTAACTATCGAGTTTTTTTCCGTCTTGCATGTGTAAAGTATGATAATATATCTTCGAATGTTCACAATTGTTCTTTAAGCAGATTGGAACTATCAAGTCCATTTTGTCATCATTATCTACAAAAAAATGAAAATTTATTAACTTGTTCAATCACTCACTCACTCCCTCATCCATTGATTTATTTATTGATGAGGAAAACGCTATTATGGTTTCAAGTAGAAACAAGACGACTGAAAGTCGGAAATTTTGCTGATAAATGTGGATGTATTCTCTAAATTAAGACAATCTATGATAAGATATTTGCAATGAAACCAAGAAAAGTGATTGAAAACAGGCCAGGAAACCATCAAAGTTGACTAGATGGGCTGTGACCATACTATTAGGTATTACAGTTTAATTATCAAATTTTAGCAAAGATTCTAATAAAAAGGCATCTTTCTTGATTTTGATTGACACTGATTCAAATTAAAAATGTGGTAATCGTGTATTATTAACTATTTTCACGAAAGATGCCCTATTATTAGAACTTTTCTTAAAATTTGTTGCATTTACTTAGGCCATGAGCTCTATGAACAAGAATTTGTTTAATTAATTTTGAGGAATTGCTTGAAATCAAGAAAAAAGTGTCAAGAACCATTTGCAAGTTGTGACTGTTTTCAAAGATGTAGTCAGGTTTTTAAATATCTCACAATTTTTTAACCCAAAAGCGAACGCAAATCGCACTCAAGAAAAATGTTAAAATTCGATTGAATTTGATTGGCAATTGCTGTCGATTGGTGTTTTCTAATTGAAGTCAATCGAAACAACCGTGAAAAAAATTAAAAATTCTAATAGTGTTGAATTGTATTCTTCAATCGAATTTCAATCGTTCGATTAACTTCGATTGATTCATCAATCAAATTTTTCGATTCACTTTGCCTTCAAGTGCAGACTACTATACGAATCAAGGTATTTTGATATATGTATGTCATTAGCATACGTTCCATCTGTCGGTTTAATGGTTCTTGGCAAAATGACCATCCATATGAGAAATCAAAGCGAGCTGAAAATGCGAAACAGGGCTAACTTCGATGGCAAAGAAGAAAGAAAAATTAAATCGAACTCAAAGACGTTTTCCAGCTAAATTTGTGGAGCTGTATTTTTCTCCTACCGATGACGATTTTAGCTATTCTTCTCGCCTTTGATTTAGAACCAAAGAAACTATTGTATAACATCAACCTTTCGGCAACAGCTGTCAATTTATTTTCAAACTCAATCATCTATTTGACATGCTTTTCAAAAAGATGCGTCAGTATTGGCTACCCTTTGTTAAGAAGACGAATATAAACACGCGCTAACTGACACTGTATTTGTGTTGATCATTACAAAAAATTCCGCTAGTTACCGATTTAAATTTAAAGGAATTTTTTTAACGTGCTGCAAATAATGTTGAATTAGGTCATTTTTGGTGGTACAATCAAGTTAAATTCAGAGTAGAGTCAAAGATTGTATTTACTGCGTTTGTATCATAATCAAGGTGAATGTAGAAGAAGGTAAAAAATTATTTACATGCTGCAAACAAATTGAACTCATTGTTTTTGCTCTATCATCATTTTGATATCTATCTTCTGTTCATATATTCTGTAGTCTAGTAAATTTTCTTGGTTTTGTTAAAGGGAGAAAATTTACTAAAAGAGCAAAAACAACGAGTTAAATTTTGTTTTCAGCATTCCTGATATAAAACAAAAACCATGTCTAAATATCTGACTTACTGTACAGTTGGATCAACTTCATAAAAAATAACATTAAATTTATTTGTCACATCCTCAATTCATGAAGGAGAACTTTCAATTGAGTTACTAGCCTTCTTTTATACTCTCTGGTCTAGTCTGTACTAATACAGTTTAGTCTGCACTCCACCAAAGACTAATTATTAAAAACTCATTAGTTACCTGGTTGACTTTGCACCTTGTTGATTTTATAAAGCAGATTTAAAATTGCCCAAATGGTAATTAATGAGATAATTAACTTTTCAATTATAGTCTTTATGGTGGAGTGCAGACAATTAATGGATAATCAATAAGTAATCGATGGATTAGATATCGATCGATTCTGATATAGGTAATTGTGTCATAAATATCTGAGTATTGATTAGTCATTGATTAGCTGCAGTTTATCGATTGCAGCTACCCATTACTAAAACTTATCAATTATTTTTAATCAATCAATGAATTGATGTCCAATCAATGATAAGCTATTAGTGTATTAAAGAATCCTACAGTAAGTATTGGTAGCCATATATCATATTCAACTGATATCTAATCCCCATCTAATCCAACGGTTACTTGGTCAATTACCCATCAATGTCAATGGCAAACGCCTGGTCTGAATTAAACTTATTGTGACACAAAATTAATGTCTGACTCAAACGTGTTAGCAGTTTTCCTCTATATATATTGACCTTGTTTGTGGCAGGCAGGCGGTTGCACTAGATACAATCGATAGCTTTTTGCAATCGATGGCTTGGATATCAATTGTTTCCGATAATCGATAGGTAATCCAGTGACACAAAAATCCTGAGTATCTACTATAGTCATTGATTAGCTAACATATTGATGTAATTGATGTCTAATCAATGGAATGATATCTAGGTTGTCTTAAAAAATCCTGAGTATCAATTATCTATTCGTTTATCAGAAACAATCGTTATCCAAGCCATCGATTACTTATCGATAGCAAAAAGCTATCAATTGTGTTCATAGTGAGTGCGATCGCCTGGAATATCTGACTGAGCAGTTGAGCAGTTGAGGAGCTGAGTTTAAAGTACGACACGAGCCACGTGGTGTGGCCCTAACACGTGCCTCAACATCTTCCGGCCTTAAAAATTGGAAAGCCAAGCACATTCGGGTCAGCTTTCGGGGAACAAAGCTGAAATGTTATTTCAAGACTGATTGTTTTACCATGTTTGGGGCTGCTTGAAGAGCTTTGTTTTGAAGCCTGAACAACAACGGTCACACCGTGGGTCATCATGTCTGAGTTCAAATAAATTTATGTTCAAATATTGAAAATAATTGCATCAGCACAAAAACATCAAAACAATGCAATGACAATGTTTTTAGCTAGTAACAGTAGACATCAAATCACAAAAACACAAAAACGACATATATACCTGATAAATTTTGGAAGATCTTGAAATATAATCAACTCCCATTCCAACTGAAGTGCTTTATTTTTTCAATCATTGCCAATCAAAACAAAGCACATTCTTTCTCAGTTTAGTATAGAAAAAAATGCACAAATCTTTTGTTGGTGCATGAGGACAGTACATAGAAAAAGTAACACTATCCTCCATTAACAGACACTAATCCATAAAACACGTAACACTCTGATCTGCAGATCTGGCCTCCTCTGCCGATTCCTCTGCCATCCATGCATCCATCTTGTTTTAAAGCTCACCTGCTAGTGCGCTCGCTTTGCGTAACACTCTTTTCCGCTTGATTTTTTCTAGAAGATTCGAGAATAGTTCGCGCGATACGGGCGGGCGGTCAAAAGTGATCAAAAATCTTCCAATCCAACCACCACCGCGGAAGCTGATCGTAATACTTTCGCTAGGCGAAATTAACAAAAGCTTACATCGAGGAATTTGCATCGGGTTCTTTTTGGTGTTTTTTTAGTAATCTGCCCCTCTCTACGACGAAAAGTACTGTATTTTCTGACGAGGCGTGACAATAAATGCTAGGAAGAATATAGATTCTGAAATTTTTTCAAATAATAATTGCACAATAATTAACATTGGATTTCTCAAAAAAACATTGATTGCCTAATAACTAAATTCCAACGCTTTCTTCAAAAACCTACGCAGAAATTTGATATTTTGAAAGTGCATTCATTTCAAACTTAAACCACAACTTAACGTTTTTAATCAATCGAAGCTTCAAGTTTCAGGTCAAAGAACATATAGAACATTAAGTTACAAACCATTTCAATGGCGGTTCAAAGGGCATTATATCCTCGACATAGGAATAAATAGACTTTCAACATCTATTGTTTCTTAGAAGCCATCTGCATTGCCGCAAAAGAAAAAAAACGACAACAAAGAAATCGCACTTTATTAACATTTTCAAATCGTCTTCCTGGCCTGAAATGAATCTTTTGTTGCTTAAAAAAAATTCTTGTTGAAGTTTAATGATTGCATAATAAAGTAATGAACGTTAGAATTCTGCACTCCCAGAAAATGATCTGCACTTTGAGGTTAAACTTTTGAACTTTTTAGTCGGATTTTCTACTTAATGTCGGAAAGATTGTCAATAAATAATGTCAATAAGTTATTGCATCAATGTGTTTAATGAGTCTTGGAGACCAAACTGCTTGTGAGTATTCAAGATGAGATCTAACAAACGCTGTGAAAAGTATGCGGAGCATTTCAGGTGAAAGAAATTCGAAGCTTCTGCTGATCAGTCCAAAGATTGAGTTAGCTTTCTTGATTTTATTAAAGATATGCTCTTCGAAAGTCAGAGATCTTTTTCTTGATCCACGTGTTCCAAGACAGTTCAGCCTATGTTATATGGATGTGCGTGTTTGATATTCCAAAAGCACGTGACATTTATCTGGATGAAATCTCAAAATCCAGTCTTTTGACCACCTTTCCATAGCGTCAATGTCCTGTTGTCGTCTAATTGCGTCTTGAGCACAATTTATTTCATCAACATATCAGAATTTGTGACTTCAGCAAGGTCGTTTATGTAAATGACAAAAAGCAATGGATTCGACAGGAAAGATTTTATCCACTCCAGTTCTAATCCTTTTATTTCGTATGCATCGAGTTTTTTAGTAATCTGCGACGTGGGACTGTATCGAAAGCCTTTGCAAAGTCGAAATAGATAACATCAACTACTTTATCGTCTGATATCGAATCTGCGCATTTATCTAGGTAACACAACAATTGTGTCACTGTCGATCACTTTCCCATGAACCCGTGTTGCTTGTTGGATAGTAACTTCCGATCCATGAGGTGTTTCATAATTTGATCCTTCAAAACTCTTTTCATTATTCTACACGCAATAGCCGTAAGGCTAACTGGTCTGTAGTTTTCCGCGATGTTTTTCTTCCCTTTTTTATAGATCGGAGACACATGCGCAATTTTCCATTCGTCTGGTAATGTACTTTCCGCAAAGGATTTTGACATAATGGTGTATAGAGGAACGGCGAAGTAAAAGGCCAATTGTTTTAACTTGACAGGGTGGATTTCGTCTGATCCCAGTGACTTGTTAGAATTTAAGCTTTTAAGTTCTTTTCTGACCATATCAATTGTTAGATCAATTGTTACGTATGAATCTGTTCGTGATCGAAACTCAGGTAATGTACCAGAGGGCTCTTTTGTAAAAACACTACAAAAATTTTGATTCTGCAGTATATCAGCTTTATCCTCATCTGTAAAACAAAGCGATGATTTATCCAATGGACTACGCAGGAGAGGAGAAATTCCCCATTTTGTTTTCATTGAGTTGCGAATGTGCTTCCAGAATTTCTTGGGACTTGTCTTTGCTTGGCCACAAACACGTTCTTCTAGCCTTCTTCTTGTCTGGGTTATTTTTCTGCTAACCAAGTTTCTTGTAATTACATATTCAGCTCTATTCCTCTGCTCTGAGCATGTGCCTATTGACCTTATCCATTTGCGGTGGAGACGACGCTTTTCTTTTATGTTTCGCTGTAGTTCTTGGCTGATTGCAAACTTTCCCTTTTTTCCGTAGAAACGTCTTCCCTTCTCGTACGGTACGTAGCGGTTCCTAAGTTCGAGTAATTTATCTCGCAACATATTCCAGCAATCATTTACGCTTGCATTGTCTGCTCTTCTATTGAAATTAATTATCCAATTAAAATTGAAAAGATGTCCTTTCATTGCTTCAAAGTCTGCCTTATGGTAATTGTATTTTACGGCTATGAATTCTAGTTCAAAATAACACTCGAATGTAAATGATAGAACTCTGTGGTCGCTTTTTCAAAAGAAGGGGGGGCTAAGTAAGTTAGGTTGCTAATATGGTTTTCTTCATTTGTCATTTGTCATTTGTCATCAATCAGTGATGGTGTATCGGTTCCTCTAGCTCTCGTTCGTTCGTCGACGTGTTGGTAAAAGAAGGTGTCCCTCAAGGCTTCTAATATATAACAAGGCTTCTTCTTATTCTTGGTCAAATTTTTCTCTTAAAAAATGTTTTTAGTTTTACCCAGTTTTTTTATACAGGGCAGGATGGCCACTCAGAAAACCAAGTCGAATTCCAGGACTTTTCAAGGATTTTTTCAGGACTTTTTCATATTTTTCAAGGACGGTTGAATTAAAGTTAGTTCTGAGGGAAATAAATTGAGATTTTACCCTCTTCAGAATTGGCTAATACTGCCATATTTCAAAATAAAATTACAGTCGATTCATTTTATTTTTAATTCCAGGACTTTTCCAGGTCTGCAATTTTCTAATTAAAAAAAAAAAAAAAAGGATTTTTGTCTGAAAACTGACAAAAAAACAGGAAAAAAAGTTAAAAACAGGAAAAACAGGAAAAACAGGCTCTGTACGAACCCTGCAAAAGGAATTTCACGATTTGTTTTATAAAACTTAATCGATCTTTCCTAGATCTAAAATCTATCTTCCATCTGTTGAGTGAATGGTGAAAAAAGGGAGTTCTTTTTCTTTTGCTAAAAGACCTATTCTATTCGTTCTCTATTTTGATAATAATAAAGTCAAGAGACTGCATGCCTTATTGCATAGGTTGTTTTCTACTCTATTTTGTGATTGCGTTGTACTCTTACGTGGTCATTTTTAGATTTTTTTTTAACTCTGGTAAGTGATTTGGCAGAAAGTAGACATTTTCATTTTTAGTCTGGTCGCATTAAAAATTGATTTACGGATTAGTATTTTTTGGATTTGGACGTTAAAACCTAAATTTTACATGGATGAACGTAGCAAAAGCCTTGGGAAAGTTTTTTAATCAATAGTTTGTCTTCTCTAGTCAAGGCCTAAGAAAAATCATATAGAAGACTTTTATGCGAGCAAGAATATGTAATAGCAAAGCTGGATAAAACACATTGAAAAAGGCCTTTTTCTATCTCTGTACCCTGACATTAAAATTTGATGCGAAGTGTAACTTTCTTGATTGCAAACCCGTGAATTTCGATTTCCTCTTATCCAATGATTTTGCTGCTGCAGTTATCTTTCACGATTAAAAACTTTCAATATCAAGAGAGTCTGAAAACATTGGTGAAAGACAATATTAAGCGATGAAAAACATTGTTATTATTACGAAATTTATAAGAAATATCTTCTTTAAGATTATAATAAGTAGCACTTTTTCATTTGAAACACCGCGGGGTGTCTCACTTTCGCACTGATATTTTCATATAGCTAGTCATACCGACTGGTTATGGAAAAAAATTAAACTCAATTGGAACAATATTTGTCAAAATATTTACATCCAAATTTTTTAAAGAAAAGCCTTTCAAATTCATGACACATGCTTTTATTTACAAGGAAACTCTTCCCTGCTTTATTTTTCTTAAGAAATCAGAACACTCAAGGGTACAGAGATAGATTTCTATGTTACGAATAGTTAACAAAAGAAAAGACAAAGAAAGCAGTTCTCTAAGGAATTCTCGTTCATTATCCAGCTTCGCTATAATACATATTCCTGATGCGAGTATGCAGTATGGCCGATTTCTGTACTGACCTGAAAGTATTTTGACCAAAGTTTTCGGAATGAGGCTAAAAAGCCTAAAAAAGCTCCTTAAAGGTCAAATTTATTTTTAGATTTTGCATAATATTGACTAAAGTACAAATGTTAGATGAGAAATAGATAATGTTAAAAGAACGTTTAAAATGGTGGGTCGGTTATGCAAAAAAGTGCAAAACGAGAAACTTATTGATGACTTATATCACAAATCACAAAGATTTAAAACCTCAGATATGACTCGAATCAAAACAATTCCAAAATAACAAAGGAGAAATTGTTATCTGGTCTACAAATCAGGAGTATCAAAAGGTATTAAAAGAGGTATTACTCATATTTATATCATAATGTCAAAGACAATAAAAAAGATAAAAAAATAAAATCTCTTTCGAAACGCGGTTTTCAGTTACCAATTTGCTTACTTGCATAATGACTCATTTTTGAAGATAAAACGACCTTAATGCAGAAATTGAAAATCAAGTCACAGAACACCACTGTTCCCCTAATTCTACCAACAAGTATAAAACCTTAACCTTTAGACATTTAATATTTTCCTTCCGTTTTAACCTTAACCTTTAGCATTTAAAAATTCTCATTTTTTCACTTTTTCATGAATTTTGAACTTCAAAGGCAGATTGTGCTCAGTGATGGGTTTCAGGCCATTCTTTTGGTACCAATAAAAACCCCTTGGTCTCAACTCTCAAAAACAACGGAAAGACTTTGACTGAAAAGCTAATGAGCTATGACCAATAGACTGAGGGTCGTAAAATGACTTTTCTGACGTTTGGTGTCTAAAAGGTTTTAAACACGATAATAAATTATAGCGATGTTTCATTTCAGATAGAATAATATATCATTAAGAAAAAGTCCATATTCCAAAAATTTCTGTTCGCAAAAATCGTCAAGAATGTAAAGGGACCTTAATGATTATGTTTGGTCATAGCTCAAAACCACTAGCTGTTTCAGTTATGGCTGCAAAATTTAAATTGTTTTTTATGTCTAGAATTATAGAGATATTATACACTTCCTCCTTTGGAAAATTTAATAAAAACTTTTGCTTTGAAATACAGTCAAGTGAAATTTTTCATGTAGAGGAAAGGGCAACTTTTAAATAAATTTTGGTCTATCATACTTTGAATTTGCTTCATTGGTTCAAAAGCTTTGAGTAATATATTTCAAGAAGCGACCGCTCAATGAAATTTCTGATACTATTCGTGAACAAACATTACAATCCTAAATCCACAATTTTGGTTTCAAAAGAACTAACAGTCACCCAAACCCTCCTCTACAATAACCATTCATATATTATGAGTTGGTGTGAATTTCCAGGGTTACCGTAGAGAAAATACCAAACTGCACTTACCAAGTTTAAATTCTTTATCAGTCTTCACGTTATACGATCTTCGGAAATTACAATAGAAATCGTGAAGGTGTTCCACATGTTCGTAGCGCTCCACAATAGATATCCCATCATGAGTATTAGGGTCTATAACTACTGTATTATTATACACGATATGTTCGTCCGTGGCGTACACCGTCATGGAGCAGTTCATGTAAGGTGTTTCAAGCATCCAGTGAGTGGCATTTTCTACTGCTTTGCACTCAGGTTTAACCGTGTTCTCGAACTGAATTAACGATTTATTCGTTACTTTGTGATCAACGTCTTTTCGGAAGTAAATACTCATATGCGTGTCATTACACTGTAGTGTGTAGCCGTGACAACCGTGCAGGGAAACGAGGCCAAGCAAAACGACCAATGTGCATGTAACACTTGAAAATATCGAACTACTTCGAATTAAATACATAACTGTTCCCCTTTTGTGCTGTAAAAATACTCTGCTATTTCCGTTTGGTTATCTTTGTTAAAATAAATACATGTGTGTCAGCAATTGATTTTTAAAAATCTTCCACTTTAAAATTCAATATTATGCAAATTAGATCACGCAAAATCCTTAATTGAACTGTCCAGCTACAACCGATAAATCAACAGTGAATTATATTACTCGCGATTTGCTACAAAATTGCCCTAACTCACTTATTTCGCAAACATCTAGACAAATGGATGTCAAAAAAAGAGATACGAAGATAAGATGAGATAGTACAAAAAATAATAAAACAATAAATTGTATTACTGTATTTAGATTTGATTATGAGATAAGCTATATTGTTCCCATTATAAAAAATTCTTGCTTGTTTCGTACCCCTTTCTTTAGATATTTATCCAAAGTTTATACAATAGAGGTATTTTTATGCTTAATGTCTTATGTGTCCTGTATGACACATCAATTTTTAACTTTTGCAAAAATAAATTCCCTCTCTTGGAAACTAACCAGCGGGCGTTATTTCAACATAGATTCAACGTCCAAACAACGACTAGCTTACTTAGACGTAATCGTAAGATGACTCACTTATTCTTTTAGCTTTTAGCACGGTCTGGTTCTAGGAAAATTTCAATTGATTACATGACTACATACTGTGAACTGTTTCTCATATCGTTCCCGTGGTTAGTAATTTAGTAAACAGATGAGTTACTTTGCAAATAATAAAATAAATCCAGTAGAACTGCAATTAAAATCAAACTTTCTACGACTTGAAATCGTTGCTTTATGTGGCCAAAAATAACTGTTTTTCTGGCAATCGTTTGGTTATTGCTAAATATTGATATTAAAATCGAGAGACATTGACCTGGCCTGAGCGAATTTCTAAATTTTCTACATAAAAGTCACACAGGAAGTTCCAAAATAGTTTAAATCCGAGGGAATTTCACTCCAGGTAGTGAACGTAACATTTCGTGATATAACCAAATCAAGGATGAAAGGAAATCACAAAAGAATGAGATAGCTCTCAAATAATAAAGATTGACTACTTTATATAAATTATTCGTTATTTTTCAAATAACGGTTTTGAAGCTTGCGAGCTTAGTCATGTTATGTAAAAAACTGTAACCGCACTGGCTCAACTTCAGCATCTTTCAAATCATTTGTAAGCCTAAGGGAAAATTTGAGCATTCCTTAAAAGGTTTTAGCCTCGTTTAGGCTAAAAACTCGTCCCCATGGCCCAAAAATGACAATTTTCGAAAAATAAAAAAATTGTCCCCAGATATTTGCCCAAGGAACATAACAAGGGTGCCAAATCCGAATTTTTGAAGTCTCCAGGCTGCTCCAAAGTTTTAGCCTCGTTTTGACGAAAAACTCTTCCCCACCCAGTCCTCAAAAATCAAAATTTTGAAAAAATGAAAAAATTACTTCCAGATATTCACCCAAGGAACAAATGTGCAAAATTTCAGACAAATTCGACAAGTTTTGAGCCCTCCAGGCTGCCCCAAAGTTTTTGGGATATACACACAGACACACACACAGACACACACACAGACAGACAGATTGTCAGATTGTAGCTCAACTGAAGTTGAGAATATGAAAATATCGCGTTTGTGTGACACGACAATATAATTTGTGCTGTATGTTGTGCTAAATTTATAATTTGGCCGGGGCAAAAAATAAAACCTTCATTGTACTAAGATTTTATGAATCTTTACTTAAATGTACTTTTAAAATCCTTTGGATATTTAGCATTAAAAGACTTCCATTCCACAATCAAATACTATGAAGTAAGACTTAATTTAAGCACCGACCCTAAAGATACGATAAAAGAGTCCGCAAAATAGACATCAGATTACTGAGTAGACCGGTGCAGTGCAAACCACGGTCGAACACAGTTGACTAGTGTTGCTCCGTGTGTTTTCCCGATAATAGAAGAAGTTGTCCGAATCTGTATTCTAGTTAAAACATTGTTGTCCCGTTGTACGAATTGGATTCCTTAGTTTTCCCTGGCTGAATAACTATGGTACAACTGAGTTGAACCATGCTTGAACGGCTTGTGTCCAAATTGGTTGCGCACCTTTAGGTTATCCTTAAGAGATGACAACGCGTATTCCGATCATTTTCACACAGTGTTATACCCAGGATCATGATGTAAGGGCCGGGGCTCATTTTCAAATGGCTATTTTTATGGGAATGAGCTAAATCAATGATGACAAACAAATACTTACAGTGACTTTTTTTGCTTCACTACATATTGTACATTTACATGATTTGATCGCGACAGTTATTTGATACAAACAAGATATAAAACCATGGTTACAATCCTCATATTCTGCCAGACCATACATATAATCTCTGAAGTCCATGTTGTTTGATGGCTTTTATCCTCAATTGATGACGTCATTATTTCGACGGCCAACAGCCAAACAACAGCCAAACAACAACAACAACAACAACAATTATTTATTTTCATTTTTTTAAATTTAGTTAGAGCATCTAAAATGGAAACAAAATCATCAAAAAATCTACATAACCTATTAAAGAATTTACGCATAAAGATTTTGCTGGTCCGGGAATATGTAAAGGTCCAAATCGTACATTTCACGCCCTAAATAGCCCAAGGGCGGGGTAACCTCGCTATTATTAACGTCAAGCGTAAATGTTTTGTTGGACAACGAGACTAGTCATTATTTTCATAATCTCGATGAGAGTGTATTCTCGATTTTAGTTTTTTACAATAAATATAAAGATATAGCCGTTCCAACCAAAGCAAAATAATTGGAAACTTTTTATGGAGGTAGTACATGAGTTGAAATCAGATACCAATAATAATACGATAATAAAAGCACCAAACTAGATTGAAACGATTTTCTAATCAAATTAAAACGAATTATTGAATTATATATACTATAATCCTATATAACACTATAATCCCGAGGCCTCTAACCATACTTTTTTTTAAAGGCATAACTTGAATATATATTACATATTAAATAACTAGACCCATTATAGCATCCTAAAACAGAAAAAATCTAACAAAAACAAAATCTTCATATCATACCTTATTTTATTACATATAAATATCATATTCAATTCTTACGCCTCGAGCGATACTTGCCTCGACTTGAAACAATTTTAATGACATTTGGCCGTGACCAAATAATAAAAAGATCTTTTGGGGCTGTATTTATTATTCACTAGTTTATTTAGGTAAAAGAATTCGTAAAGAAGAGTCATTAAAAAGTGATATAATAAGTTGGTAGTAGGGTGTATCATAGATTTTGATCAGGAGATAAAAGTATAAGTTTCACCAATAAAATTGAGTTGAGATGAAATGCCTTCTACGGTATTAAAAAGGTGGTAAGAAAGAATATTAAGATAATGATGATAAAGATAATTAGTTAGTAGTCACGTTTCCCGTCACTAATTTAACCCTTAGAAGGGTAATTAGTGATTTTACCCCAGGGCTCGAAAAGAAATATCCAAGGGGAAAAGTAAATAGAGGAAAAAATGTTTCCAATAAAAAAAATGTTATACATTTAATTATAATCAACCTTTCAGTAATGCTTTCAGTAATGCTTTTTATCACGTAGCCTTGTTTTCTCACTTTATCTTATATATACTGAGTCACACGTCTGTAAGTTATTCGCGTTGAGTCATACATACAGATAACAATAATGTTGTGAGACAACAGAAGAAAAAAACGCGTGTGATTATTTACGTGGGTCCCGTGCCCTCGTGGGTTCGTGCCCCCGTGGGTCCCGTGCCCTCGTGGGTTCAAAAAAAAACCCGTGGGTCCAAAAATAAAAACTTTGTAGTAATTTCCCGTAGGAACATGAAGGTTTTTGGGGAAAAGGTGATATTGGGAGTGAACACTGAAGAGTGAAGAATCAGAAAAATTGCAAAGTGTACGCACAAAAGAGTAAGAAGACAGGTTATTGCTTTGGTACGCGTGTCTTAACATCTAAAATTTTCAAATCATAACATTTCTTTTCATAACAATAGCAGATACAATTATTATCATAATTGTTGTTAAAACAAAAACAGCTTTTCATAACTAAGGTGAGAAATTATAGAAAGATTCAAAGAAAAAGTGTCAAAATTATTGAGAAAATAGAATAGATTGAAATACCTATCCTTAATAACGTAAAAAATTTCCTCTCACATCAATACACTGGTATTCCCGAGATGTTTTTTGAATATTTTGACTTTTTGTTACAATGTTTGAGTATTTCACTTTGGTATACACGCTTTTCTTTTTATAGGCCTTTATAAGGATATACTTTATGAGAATAATTCATGATGAAATTAGCCAAAAAGTCCTAATGGCATCTTAATTTTTTAAGGTCAAATTTTTAATTTGAAAACAATATTCTTATAAAAAAAGCGTCTATTGTAATAAAAATCTATAAAAAACTCATGCATAAAAAATCTCTACGAAAGAAAGTTCTTGAATAAACAGTAGACAGTAGAAATTTTGTTCGTCCTTTGAGTCAGTTTTAGCCAATCTTAAAGTCCAATTTTCCCAACCTCCTTAGATACTTATATAACACAGCCATTCAGTTTTTTGGACCTACAGGTTTTTTTTTCGGACCCATGGGTTTATATTTTGGACCCACGGTTTTTTTTTTTGGACCCACGGGTTCTTTTTTCGGACCAACGGGTTTTTTTTTTGGACCCACGGGGGCACGAACCCACGAGGGCATGGGACCCACGAGGGCACGGGACCCACGTAAATAATCACACTCGAAAAAAACTTATAAATGTTCGAGACAGAAAGGATCTAGATTTAAAGCGTAGAGTTAGGTCTCTACTAGATGGGATCCAGTCTACATCCGATTCTTACCCGACTCGAAAGTAGACGGGTCACATTGGATTGATTTTCTTTCAAGATCTTGAAGAAATGCTCTGATTGGTCAAAATCCCTATTGTTTTTTATGCGCGAGTTGAAATTCGTGCGATTTGATTGGTTTAATTTCTTAACTGTCATTTTGATGTGGAATTCAAACTGCACAATGTTACACCATACTAATATTTTCTCATGTAAGCTTAGTGAAATGGGTAAAAATTAGGATGGATCCAGACTACCTAACATCCTAATATAACAAAATTTACTTATGTTCAATCTATTTTCTTTTTTGGTCTCTTCTAGGAGCTGAACACAATAAACGAATAATGATTGTCGTCGTTTCATAACTTGTCAAGCTTTACGCTGCTGTTGCATCATGGGTATTTTTAATCACTAATTCGATGGTTGTTGGATCGAATTAATAATAAAGATATGGCCACAGAACAAGTTTAGAAATGAAATTCTCACAATAGGCACAACGTTACTCCAACATTGCATATTTCGACGACATCCAAATAACGCTCTGACATTGAAGCATCGTTGTTTGGATGTTAACTCTTTCGATACCGCCCCAGCCAAAATCGTCTTTTTCACCTCATAGCCTCTGATAGAAATTTTCACTCGCTTTGAAACTGCATTTTCTTGAAGGTAATAATCAAAATTAAAACAAAAACGACGGTTTCAAGCCTTTTCATTAGTGATAAAACACCCTGCAAGCTTTTTTATTTTGTCAATTGCAAGAATCCGAAAATTTTCTCTTTCTGGCGGTATTGAAAGATTTAACAGTAAAAGTTTTAAGAACTTTTCCTTCTGAAATTTGAAAATCAACTCTTTTGATGAGAGTATATTTTTTGAAAACTTTTGACGATTTTGTCTCAATTTTACGACCCTTAGAGAGAGACTATTTTCCTATTAATTGTCTAAAGATTATGTCCATTTTGAGAGATTAAATTTAATCTTTTGTGTTTTTTTTCTAGGTTTAATCGATTTTCCGTCGTAAAGTCTTTCGTTTAGCCAAATTTTTGAGGACAAAAGACATTACATTACGAGGGAAAATCGATAAGATCTAGGAAAGATCGAAGCACACTGTTACTAAGTTTCTTTCTCCGTAAATAATAGATGCCTTTGTTTCTGCTAATCGATTTGCCCAGTAGAAAAGCTTCAGTGTAAAGTCGCCCATAGGCGCACACGAAAAGGTAACTTTAGCGCTCGCCCATGTCCAAGTATCCCCCAGGGAAATTTTATTCTAATTCTGAATACACCCCAAAAATTGTGGAAAAGTCTATTGTTATTCATTCGATTTTTAATTACTTCTGTCATTAAAACCGTCATAAAATATAAGGTATTCCCTTAGGCCATATTAATTTAATATATCATTAATTCTCTATACCATTAATAAATGTGGTCCCTCGGGAAACATTTTGCATTCGTTGTTGACAAGGATCACTCTCTGTGAGAAGGTTGTGAGATGAGATCACATTGATTGATTTTTTCTTGAAAGATGAATTTGTTTTTTTCACTGGAGTTTTGCGATTCAAATGATCTATTAAAATTTTGCACACTCAACTTATTTAGGATGATCTGTTTGGGCTAACTTGGTAAGAATTTTTATTAATTTTATATTTTTTGATATAAAAGATATTTCAAAAGCAAATAAATTATAAGATTATTTTGAATCCGTGCATCGATCGTATCTAACTTTGAAGAAGAAAAAAATTAAATGAATGTCAAACTTTCTTTGTGTGGTCTAGTATGATTTTAGACTACAAGCACGGCACGAGTGGTTTGGAAAACCAAAGCGAACATAGGGAGTGTGTGTTGGTAGCGTAAAAGCTACGGGGTTTTCGAATTGCTGAAGTACCGAAGGAAGGATGTTGCCTAAATTCTTGAAATTTAATTGGCTACTGAAAACATGCTCATTCTTCCGCACAAAAAAAGAAACAGGTCTTTATGAAAACAGAACCCTTGCTCTTCAAGACGTCAATAAATCATAATTTAATATTTTGTTTCTGTCAAATCAAAGAGACCGGTCGGTGACTGCATGTTCTCAATTTCTTTAGCTCAGCTGTATATATAATATAAAATTTTACTATTCCCTATTCCTAGGATGAATAGGATGCAAGTCCATCCTGGCATTGTAATGAGGCCAAAAA
>JAUJPO010043144.1:0-17485 GCA_032270745.1 Tiaropsis multicirrata
CGTCCTACGGACTCGGACAAATTACAATTTTCTCCTTGTTACTCGTGATTAATCGTTAATTGTACTCCAAAACGTGCAATTACTAGTACAAACCCTTGTATTGAACGAATGAGATTTATACTTTAAATAAAAAACACAAAAAAGCTCATTAGAGGACCTACCTGATTCTTATCCAGTTCACAGCCCTTAAATTCCTCTTCCCCTTCGTTCTGGAAAGTCACAATAACAAAACCGACGAAAATGTTGACCATGAAAAACGCTATGATGATGATATAAAAGACGAAATAAATGGCCACGTAGGGCCGGTTGTCTTGTTCCGGCCCTTTGTTTGGCTCCGTCGAGTCCATCGCGTTCTCCAAAATCCTATATTTAAAAATAATAAAACAGTGTTATAGTAAGTAAGTAAATGGAGGAGACCTATACTTGTCAGTATCGGCCGTACAGCGGAAGAGTCGATCTCTCTTTTGTTAGCGCTAGACTACTGCTTTAAGAACCCTAATAAACGGGCCCCCCACTTATTCTTATTCATATTTTCGGACCCGCCAATTTTTATTAGGACCCCCCCCCCCCCCTGTTTATTTATTTTACCATTTTCAATCAAGGAGTAAATCAGGTTTTATCGAATTGTCGAATGTTTTTTCATGTTTTTGTAGGCAACAACATGTTGTGCAAGAAAACAATTATAGTGTAGACCATGTTTATATAAATAAACAAACTTTCGAATTTTCTACACCTCCATTTCGCTACACTCTAAGATGTTTCTTTTGATCGTTTTCGGATCCACCCGGTTATTCAGACCTCCCCGTCTATTCTATTTTACCGAAATTTCGGACCCCCCCCCCCTTTATTAGGACCCCCTATTAATCGGGTCCTTAGAGTGAGTGGATTAAGACTGATGCGGAACCCCACACCTGCTGTCAGCTCCCAGTGACTTACTGTTACTCATTCGTTGAGTGGACGATGGCCGGGATCGAACCTACAGCCTTTAGATTGCGAGGCGAGCGCTCTACCGATTGAGCTAACCGGCCATAAATAACAGTGTTATACTCTCGAAAAGGGATAGATATAATATACTCAAGGGGTTCGGGAAGTAGCGTATATTACGTAAAAGGGCGTTTCTTCTTTATATATTCAGGCGCCTATGACTTCTACGCCTCCTCATAGTTAAAATTTTCATAAATTCGTGCAAACTTTCGAAATATTTTGTTGGTACTTTATTCACCGCCAGGCGAACAATACCTAGCCTATTCTAGATTTATTTTTAATAGGTACTGTGCAAGGAAAAAGCGGGATAAGCTGGTACAGGCAAAACAATACCCAGCGAAAATAAACAACATTAGTCTCGCTTACCCTGGCCAACCTTCGAATGTCATGACAACGAACAACGTCATCATTGCTTGAAAGACGTTGTCAAAATTGAACTTGTGTGTCAGCCATTCGCGTGGTCTTCGCTATGAAGGTATAAAAAGAGTAATAATTAAAGAATTTATGATATTCATTACGTAATCGTAATTACGTAATCTTTTATATGAAAATCTCTCAAAAAACCCGAATGTTTGACACTAGTTTCATTGTTTAAAATGGTGGCGAACACCTAGCTTTTTAAGATGTTTCCGTAGAAAAGATTACGTAATGGATAGTAATGAATTAGTTCCTCTAAAAAGCCATGTTAAAAGTCATTTTACTTATTCTTTTTCCAACCATTTTCAGCCTCAGGGTTTCTTATTCACGTGAACCCGAATAAGAACATTTTATTAAAGGGTGAAAAGTCCACCCTTAGGCCTTACAGTTGAAAGAATTAAGCCTTGACACGTTCTTAAAATTTTCGAACCAATCTCAGCCTGAATGTTCTTATAATAAAAACGTGTACAACCATTCACTTTCAAATAAAACATTAATAATAAGAGAAACAAATTCAATCGAGTAAAGGATAGTTTTCCTGGTATCCATTTCGTAATCTTTTCTACAGAACCTACCCAAATAGCCAGATTTTTGGCACTAGTTTTATTGATGAAATTCAAAACTAGTGACAAAGACCTGGCGGATTTTAAGAATACTTCCGTATAAAAAGATTACGTAATAGAAATCATAAATTCAAATATATGTCTTTTTTTAAGATCCGAACTCACTTTGCCAGATTTAGTGAGACGTAACGAGAAACCTAGCGTGGAAAAGCGCGGGTGAAATTTTGTGGGAAATTGAGGCGGAAGCAGAAAAATGAATTTTCTTCACTTTTCCGCAAAGACTACTTCAACACGGAAAAACAGACAATCTGCACAGAGTATACTAACGAACGATAAACCTGAGGTATAATCTGGGTACATAATAATGTAAACCACTACTAGGAAACTTTTCATAGCGGTGTTAACAAATCAGAAAGATTATAATACGAAATAAATCAAAAAATGATTATTATACTTCTCCGTCGGTGAGAGATGTAGTTTCAGGTCCGTTGACATACTCAATGTATTCTCCTTTACATTCGCTTTCGATCTTCACTGCACTGTCTGTACAATAACTAAATGTACCCTAAAAGAAAAAAATGTCAAAATAATGACCTGTTCCAAATTTTCTCCATTAACTAAACCAAAAAATAACCCCCGACCCCCGATCGTTACTTTGTATAACATACAACTTTAAAAGATTATACCTTGAATAACTGGATACCGATAACAGCAAACATGAAGATGAAAAGGACGGTCACGACAACGATGTTACCGATACTACGCAATGCAACGATCACACATGATACAACGTGCTGAAAAGAAAAAAAACAAACGATAAAAGAAAAAGAAAAAGAAATTCGTGTAGTAGTAAAAATTTGAAATGCTGCATTTTAATGACCGGTCTCTACTCACGGGAGAGCGGATGGCGTGCAATCAAGACAATAATTTTCCGTATCAAAGATTACGTAATGAATATGAAAATCTAATCAAAAGAAGGTCCAGTTCATTTTAAATACAAACAAAATTACTTAGAGCAAAACATGTAAAGAAAAGTTTCATCACAAAACATGTAAAGAAGAAAGAAAGTTGAATCAGGCAATGGGCTTTTCCAGAAAAATTTCATTCCCCCAGGATATCCTTGATCTTAAAATTCTTACCCTCTTACCCTCCTATATCCTCAACAGTTGGGTACGAGATATCACACAATCTCAAAGTAAACCATACCTTGAGTCCTTTTGCACGGTTGATTGCTCTGAGAGGACGTAAGACCCGAACTACACGAAGAATTCGGACCACAGAAATCTCTTTTGAACCTCTGTAGAATAAAAAAATAACAAAATAATCACGTTATCGTCAAATAAGTATTTATAAGTATTTAACAATTGATCACTTTCATGAGACAAGTAGTCATTAATGAGTTTCCAAAAGGTGGATTTTTAGGTAGGTCTTGCTTAGTCAAATTGAATACCTTTAAAGAGTCTTCCCCAAGCGCTTTGCAAATTTCGAAAATAATTGCGCGAATGCGTGAAAATAGGTTGTTTGCGTGATGCGTGAAAAGTAAATCAATGCGCAATTTTCCAAATTTTCCCCGATTTCCGTGAATGTTTCCCCGATTTTGGTAAATCAGGATTGCGTAAATTTCGAGGGAAAAAATTGCGTGAATGCGTGAATTGAGGGGTGACTGGGGGAGTTTCTTTAAAAAGGTCACGTGGCTTCACTTACCTCAATATGATAGCAATGAGAGATACGGAGACGATCAGTAAATCGAGCAAATTGAATAAAGAACGACAAAAACTACCCTCGTGAAGGAATACTCCATAGGCTACGAGCTGAAAAAGAAGAATACAAGAATTTAATGTAAAAAAAGCATGGGTTCATCAGTTTAAGGTTAGTCTTTAGGAGTTGGGGTCTTTACAGTGGGCAGAACCTAAGGACTGTACCTATATATATTCTATTTTGAGACCATGCAGTGTTGAGACTATCCTCCCTCTTGGTTCTCTTTTTAGCTTGGCTCCAAAGGAGTCAAAAATAGAATTCCCTTTGGGGAATTTCCCTTCTGTCCACTTCTTCTCTCAATCTGCACCACAAGATTGTTTGGTGCTGAGATGCTGGCAAATTCGATCTGCCAACCAGGGTGCAGTACGCAGTGCTGATGAGTCACAATAAGGACGAAAGGCGCATATGCTGCTCTGCCACCCAATAATCTCCTGAGTGAAGATAGTTGGACAGAAATCTATGATTTCTCTCAAATATATATAAGGCTAAAACGCATTAGCTCGGCCTTATACGGCTTATAGCTACTGTTTTAAACCTTGCACTCTAATTAGTAATTTCTCGACTTTCTATTTTAAGCATACTAAGAGAAAGTCTTTACCTTAATAATGATTTCCACAGTAAAGATAGCAGTGAAAATGTAGTCGAAATAATCTAAAATCTAAAGAAAAAAGAGAAAGCAAAAAAGGTATTATTAAGATTTCTTACACTTGCAACCATAATGAAAAAACGTTACGAGAGAGGTTTTTTAGTTCAATTGCCACAAATTTAAAGACTAGAAAGATTACCGAATTACTTCGAATAAACGTCCCCTTTTTTAGGAAAATATTTGATAAATACACCTCAAATAAACGCCCCCCCCCCCTCGAATGAACGCTGAATGCCCCTCTAAAGGGGGTCTTTATTCGAAACAAAGCTGATTTGAGCTCTGATTCGAGGGATATGGGTATTTAGACACACAATAACAAGGATGTTTTACTATTTTCTGTTTTTATTTTACTATACAATCCTTTCTTTCCTCAATTTCAGCTCGAACAAGGTTGTATTTGTATCAAATATATATATCACATTAACCAACACTTTGTGTCTCAAATTATTTAATAAACGCCCTCTCTTTTAAATGCCTCCCTTAAAATCCAAAAAATATAATAAACGCCCCAGGCAAGTAATACGGTACGTCACGTGGGTGATCGAGTGAATGATCAAATGATCGAGTGGCAAATACCAGACTTTTTGGGGGTCAATCTGGAGTTTTTACAAGTTCTTTGTTTTGGTAAGTTTACTTTTTTAAACAAATAACCAAAGAAAGGTCATTAATTTTCTAAAGAACGCAACATTAATGGCAATCAAAATAAAAAATCTTGAAACCTCATAAAAACTCCAGCTCCAGATTGGGCTTGTTCTCCCTGTTGAGGATATAGGATATCCAGAAGGGTTCGAAATCTTCAATATCCTAGGTTATCCAGGGGGTAAGAATTTGAAGACTAAAGATATCCAGAAGGGTTCGAAATCTTCAATATCCTAGGATATCCAGGGAGTAAGAATTTGAAGACTAAAGATATCCAGAAGGGTTCGAAATCTTCAATATCATAGGATATCCAGGGGGTAAGAATTTGAAGACCAAGGATATCTAGGGGGTTTGAAATTTCAGCACAGATTTCCAGATATGGATTTTTTTCTGGAAAAGCCCATTACTTCATATAGATAGTAGAGTCAAAATGTTTTTACCATATTTCGTTTCTTATCGATTTGAAGTGGATCTTCAGCAGCCAGCAAGATACTACTGCAGCAGATCATGATGAGGATCGTGTTGACAAAATAACGATGTGTGCACAATTGGTAACAATATATGCGGAATCTGAAATACAGAAATACGATATGAATTATTTCATTTTTCTATACCGCCATAAGCATTGGGATTTTAAAAGTTGAAAAATGAAAATTGAGTTTGCATGACGTTTTCTCCCTACAATCATGGTCAAAAGGTCTTATAGACTGTTGCAAATGTGCTCCTTAAAGGTTGATATGAATAAATATGGCAGCTATTGCTACCATACAGACAACTTTCAAAAGCATTGCGCGATGTTAAAAGTTTTAGTGATTTTCTGATATTTAAAAAAAGATCTACAGCCTTTCGAACGACGTTTTAAGCTTTCTTAAATAATCAATTTTGATTGATCTAACATCTAGCGGTCGATCTTTAACACAGAAACGGTTGTATCAAGAGAATAGCAAGTTTACGCAAGGAACTATTAGGACATTAGACGCGTCTGTGGCGGCCTGTACATAGATTTTTGTTTACAAGTTTTGCTTAGAAAAAATATGTACAGGCAACCACAGACGCCTCTAACATCCTAAGTAGCCTCTTGCGTAACCTCGCTAGTATTATTTTCTCATTTTCTTTACTTACATATTGGTCTTCTTGAAGATAAAGAGAGAATTGGCTTCAGGTAATGGTTCAGGGCTGTCTTTCAACAAATTGATTTCTGATAATCTCAATGGTCTGATCCCCATTCTCTCTGTAAATGAATAAAAGAAAGAAAAATGAGTGAATGAATGAAAGGAAACGAGTCAGCAAATGAAAAAAATAGATAGCATAAATGAACAGTCGACCGAAGACACGAACAACGAACAAACAAAATATAAGAGGTTGTGGATCTGGATTTGAGACCACTCAAGTTTCCCATAGTAAAGTCTCTTAAACGAGTTTGGAGAACAAAGCATAGGATTTGTCTCTTTTATTCAAGCCTTTCTTAGAGACTTTAAGAACAAATTGGAAGAATTTTATGATAAACAAACATACTTTCATCTTCGTCATCCATATTCGGATCCATGCTTGATGAAAAAGAACTTGAGGTACCGCCACCGTTTTCCAAGAAATTATCTTGAGCCATTCGGATGTGCTCGTTGGTGGGCGGGGGCGGCGCCCTAAAAAGAAAGGATTCAAGTATAAATTCAGATATTTTTTGAAGTTTGAACATTATCTTGTGCTCTTCATTTATCTTGAAGAAATATCTCGGTCACCTTGTGCGCTCCCCATTTATTTTGAAGATAGGGTATACCAAAGTCTGGTGAAAGTGGACATCCGATACGAGAGGGTAACGCAAAAATGTCTAAGAGATGTTTGAAATCCAAAGAGATCGCGAGTAAAGGAAATCCGATGTATTCGTTTTGTTCCAATATAGTTACACAAATACAGGCAAGTAAAGCAGACTCACTCGATAGCAGCAGGGGGACTTTCCGAGTCATGGCTGATAGATTGTGTGCCAGGGTTTTTTCTCAACTGTTGCAGCTTCTTCTCATCTTTCTTTCGTTTCTTTTCCTCTTTCTTTCTCTTCTTCTCTTCTTTGTCAATCTTGGTTAGATTCTCAGCATCAGCTAGATTGTCCACGGCAATAGCCAAGAAAACGTTCAACAGGATGTAGTTACCGATCACCACCAGAGAGATGAAATACACAATGGCTATGATGGCCGTCGGGTTCTTGATGCCACCCCACGATTTGATACCGTAATACATAACTGCGTTCCAATCTTCACCCGTCAATATCTATGCGGGGCAAGAAATAATAAGAATTAAGAGTTCTGTAGAAACAGTTTAGTTAACACCACTAATTTTTTGTGTGTCTTTTATTTGTTTTCTTGGGTTGGAATATATTTTAAGGGTTTCGGATGGAAATAGTGAAAGAGTTTTTAGTGCTAAGATACAGAATCGATACCGAAATCCCTCTTACTTTCATTTTGAATATGTGAAGACTCGACTTTTTCTTTGATACACGTATAACAATACAATACCACTCTTTTCCATATAATACAAAAACAATTACTGGCCTCGTTTCCATATCACAATTATCATGATGTTAAAACCTCAAGAGATATTTTTGCACTTTTGTTTCAGATGTATTAGAAAAAAGGACAATTGAAGGCTTGGTACAACGTTGTGATTTACCTGATATACGGTGACCAAGGAACGCCAGAAGGTGTTGAAATTGGACCGTGGCATATCCTCATCTGTAAAGTTGAATCTGCCGCCGAAAATCTGCATACCGAGTAATGCAAAGATGAGTATAAACAAAGATAACAGCAATAACAAGCTCGCAATAGATTTGATACTGTTCACCAATGATTCCACCAAGTTGCTTAGCGACTCCCAGTATCGTGTCACCTATTGGTGGAAACACAAAAAGAAGAAAATGATCATGACGTCATTTCAAAAGAGACACATATCTTTGATAACCAATCAAAGTGTAAGGTTCGTACTTTTCTCGAATGTAGACTCAAAGAATAATAACTAGCGGTTTTATCTAAAAAAGAAACTACTCTATTGCATGGAAATTTCCCGTTCTTTTGCCCGAAATTACATTTTGCGATATTTTAATTTTCCGGTTGAAGCCAAAATGTAAGTTTCAAGGATTTTAATTTCGATGATTTTCGCATTCGACCGCGTAATCGTGAAATTTTCATGCTATAGAAAAGAAATTTTACTAGTATACTCTGGTTAGTGTTTCAAACAGCTTGTTGTGGAGTTTGATGAGTAGTTTGACGCATTTTCCCCAACCTTTAAATCCGTTTATTTTAAAAGATTCGGTGTTGATTTCCGGAGATTTCCGGAGACGAAAAAGCAGTGATTAAACACATGGGATTTGTATGGTGGAAGATGTGATTCTGAAGCTGTCACATGATTCTACTCACCTTGAAGATACGTAGCAGACGGATACAACGTAAGACGCTGATTCCGATTGGGTTAATACCAGTTGGTAAGGTAATGGCTACCTCCAACAAACTGCTAAGCACCACCTGTTGATCGAAAAAATAATAATTAGAGCTAGCTTATTTTTGTGAAGATCGGTAATTAACAGGTAACACACGGGTTTCACAATAAAAAGACAACAGTTAAAAATGTTCACGTCACGTGATTGTATTCCCATGTTTTAAGGCTTTGGTAAATGTAAATGTTAATGTTAATGATTTAACTAGGGGAGAAAGGCCATTTACCAATCATATTGAAGTATCGTGTGACAAACAAACATAACAAACTCGAATAAAAACGTGATTTGCTTGATAAAGTTTGATTATGAAACCAGTGTGTTTAATTTGACCAATTTAGAAAGAGAGCGTCTAAAATAATGTGCCACTTACCAACCCATCAAATCTATTGAAAAGCGATCTGCAATAACCGTTGAATCCAAGACAGTAAATCTTCAGAATCATCTCGAAGGAGAATAAACCCAAGAAGAAATAGTTGGCACGATCTAAAAGAGCAAAAGAGTCACAAAATGTGTTTTTCCAGAAAGAATTCCTACCCCCTGTTGAAGTTAAACTAGGATATCCAAGGGGTAATAATTTGAAGACCATGGATATCCAGGGGGTTCAAATTTTCAGCACGGATATCCCAAGGGCCTGGTTTTAAGAAATATTTACAGGACGATACGGATTTTTCCTGGAAAAGCCAAAAAATGAGCTTCGGTCAAAATTGAACACACGATTAGGGGTACGTACTGAAGGGGTAAATATACTGGTCCCTTCTATTCACTATTTAGATATTTGCTGTCTAAGGCCTGTCTCCATTCTGCGAGCGTAGCGCTTGCCTTTTTTAAATTTCTTAGAAAAGATTGTTTATATGTAATCCCCTTTGAATAAAAGAGGGCTAGAGTTGAGTAGGCTTTAAATGACGTAATCAATAATACAGAACGTAGAAAAGATTACGTCACAGAGTTATGTGAGTGCACATACCAAGAAACAAGGTTACATATTCGGGTTGTCCATGATGTTCACACGCTAATACAAGCGAGTTGAGTGCAACCGCGATGATAACTGCCCAATAGAAGGTTTGTGATTTAACGATTTTCCTACACGTTCGTCTCAACCGAATATGAAGTTTGTTCATTCGCTTCCTATTGAAAAACGACAAGAAAAAGAAGATACATAGTGACAGTTAACAATAATACGACTATAATAATGGAACCAACTTTCACGACATTGAAATTTTAGGGTCAAAATTTAAGGTTAAGGGGCAAGCATAACCGGGGCTTCAAGTCCAACCCAAATCGACCAACAGAGAAATGTTAATTCTCGCGTCTCTAATTGACCCAAAGTGACGGTCCGGGCCACTAATCTCTGTGAATGGAAGTAAAATATCTGATGAGATGTAAATAAGATTTATATAAGATGGCTTCAAGACCAAGGTTTATCATGATTATCATCGAAATGTTGCGTTCTTTAGAATATCAACGATTTTCTTAGCTTATGTGTGTTCAAAATCAAATTTATCAAAACAAAGAACATTTAAAAACTTCAAATTGACCCCTCAACATAAAATTGGGGGAAAAGAATTTAGCTCCCCCCCAAAAAAAAAATAAAAAAACTGAAACAAAGATGTCAAGTGGGTACATTTGCTAAAAGAAAGATGACGATGAAAAAGTATTATTGCCTCGATGTCCCAGATAAAATTAAATAAGGTTTTGAATGAGGAAAACTTTCTCCCAAAAAAACTTACTTGAAACGATCGTATTTACTGGATTGTCCGAGAGCATCTTGAAGATTCGGAGTGATTTCTATCCCTGCTGGATATTCACTGTTACGTTTGTGCAAACGACCATTTGCTACAATAAAAGAAAAATTATGATGAAAAAATTAACTTTGCTTCGATATCACAGATGAAATTAATAAGCTAAAACCATTTTTCGTCGCTGAACTTTCGTTATAATTTGATCTGCATTTGATCATCATCATCTTCATTATAAAGCACTTTTTTCCCATGGCTTTGATGGAAAAAGTGACTTTACTTGCAAAAGAAATTTTAAAGTAGGCGGCTTTCGTTGAAAAACTGACGCAATACAAGGAATATACGAAACTCAACTAGCCACCATAGGTGAGAGAATGACAAATGCTGAAAGACGTTTGATCGACATCAACCTTGAAAGTGGCGTTTCATGACATTTTTTTAGAACGCCATGCGGATTGGAGCCCTAAAAATTATGCAAAACACTGAAATCTTCTTGTTCTTACATATTACTTGAAATGAAGTCTGAAAATTGATTTTGGTTTGTTTTGTTTTGTTGACATTTTTTTGTTTGGACGGAAATTTTCGAATTTTACAAGTTTCAACGAAGACCTCTAAAGCCCATTAAATGATAACAGATATGTTATTCTTGTAGTACTATCCTCTCTTGATTAACTCTTGTTGATTAGAAAATTATGAGGACTATGCTCTCAAATCAAAACAGTGAAATTCGTGAGATTCTAAAGAAAATCATATGAGATTTTGAAGAAACAATGCTTTTTGATCGAAAAGAAAAATAGTATGGTGTTAGTTAAAAGAGTACTCTTTTTATACAAACACTATTTTAATTTCTTTTGAATCTTGAAAAATGAAAAAGGTCAAAGAACAGCGGGAAACCCTGCAGAAGTTTTCCATTACTTTTGTGACATATTTACATACAAAAAAACTTGTATGTAGACCATTCTTTGCGACTAACTTTTTAACTACTGGATCAAAGTTATACCTCAAAAGTGAATTTGGTTTCAATTGAGATTTTTTTCGGCCCCAAGAAGTCGTCAAACGTGTGAAGTGTTTTTTTGTCACCCGGTACAACAGTAAACTATTTTCTTCTTATCTCGATATCCCAATCAAAAATAATAGAGATTTGTATTAAAAACTTTTTTTAACTCACCACCATACTCCATCTCTTGTTCTTCTTCATCGTCTTCTCCATTCTCAATGTCCTCTGCATGAATGAATAATAAAGAAGTTAAATCACGTGATGCCCCTTTTGCCTTATTAATCAATCAGAATTCCAATTTATTGTCACGGGGTGCCCGTTTAAGTTAATCGGAATTCAATTTTATTGTTACTTGGCAGTTTATCAGGTTTCGATTTTCAATCTACTATTTAACATGTGCGAGTCTCACTGATCTAATATAAATACTGGAATGGACAGAAAGAAATTTCGATAAGAACCGGTTTCAAAATACAAAATGAAATATTAATGTAAAATCGAAGAAATGCTTAGCGGTTAGGGAGTCACAAGATGGTAACCTAAGCTATGGAAGATCATCGGGTTTGATAAAATTTCAAAAGTCCGTTCTTCTCCAGCCTTCATTTTATAATTAGTGTAATCAACTGCTCAGCTCATCGATCGATTTATTGAAATTTAGCCTGTGAAATCTTACCAGCTTGTTGGATCCAGTCTAGATAGCCTTTGACAGATTCTTCGACTAAATGTTTTTCACGGATCTTTTGAAACTTTCCCGACTTAGTTTGACGAGATTTTTCTTTTGCAAACTCTCTGAAAGATATTAGAAAAACAGAACAAATTGAACAAGCAAAATACAGAAAAGAACATAGTAAACAAGGGAAGCAGGAGAAACTACCAGCAATGACCCGTCAATGAAATTTATCAAGATTTACTGTGATCGAATTACTCTAAGTCTACTGGTGTCAGTGTCCTTCATTTTTAATTATTAAAAGAAACATAATTTCTTCGAAATCAGCGCATCGAACACAAATTCATGAATTATGCGTAAGTTAGCATTACGTCATTTTTCCCAACGAAAAAAAAACAAAATATAGAGTATTTTTATAATTCCATAATTTTTGAAAAAATAGAGGGCTTACTCCGGATTTTTCGGCCGTTCCCGCTAAGAAAACTGACGTAATGTTATTCCACACGGAAGAAAGAATTTTGTTGGTACAATTGATTGTTTAGACAAAAAAAATAATAACTTACCCACTGAGTACACCAAGAACAAGATTGAGAACGAAAAATGATCCCCATATTATAAGTGTTACAAAATAAAGCCAAATCCAATAGTTTCCAAGTGTGTCTTCAACCTAAAAGCGAAGGAGTGGAAGAAAGTATTATAGGTTTAACTTGATTCCTGGAAATCAGATACTCGCGTAGACCATGCAAAAGGTCAGTTTTAACCTCAGTTTTACTGGAACCCCTGGAAGTTTTCCAGATATTTGCCAACACCGCTCGGAAATTTCCATCAAAATACCCCCACTTGAAAAGTTCTTCAACCCATATGTATGGATATAACATGGAAAAGCTCATCATCTTTGGTCTAACTTACCATGTACATGACATCAGTCCACCCTTCAAGTGTAATACAAGTGAAGACAGTGAGGCCAGCGAAGGCAATGTTATCGAAATTTGTAATGCCATAGTTGGGACCTTCCCACACTTTATCCGTGCATATAGTACCGTTGGGACAAGCGAAACCGTATTTACCGGTACTACACGGATGCGGGTTGTCCGGATCAAGTAACGTTCCTGTAATGGTAATGGATATATACAGCAAAACAGCAAAAACTGTTTCCGTCGAAATCGTTTTCGTTAAAATATTCTTTATTCGACAAAATACCTCATCAGAAAAAAGAATTGTCTGCAGTTCATTTCGTCAAAAGATTTACGGCATTTTTTAACAACGAATGTTTTTTTCCCTGACATAAGACGGCTTCTACAAACGAGACAAAATAAATACAAAAACATATTTTCACTACTTACTAGATGTAGTATTGTAACAAGTGTGACGAAGTTTTCCCATGAAGAGCTCCACACCAATAATGGCGTAGATGATAATAACGAAAACTACTAACAGTGCAATATAAAACAGCGGTATTAAGGCTTTCACTATAGACGTCAAAACGATTTGTAAACCTAAAAAAGAAAGAAGAAACATGTTTTTTAAACGTCTAAACAACGTCGTTCCCACGTCAACATAACACGTTTTTGGGACGTTCAAACAATGTTAAAATAACGTCCTGTGTTTGCTGGGTACCATGGCAGGAAAGAGAAAGTAACTCATAGCTCAGAACCATTATTGCTGAGTATGGCTCAATCATATGGTATAGGTTGGCCAAGGCAAAGATACACTCACTTGCGACGAGTGGAAATTGGACACCCTGGTTTTCCTTGCAGAAATTGTCCACCTACATTTAGCCACCTTCGTGAAAAACAATTTATCTGAAAAACGTCTCAGAGTAGAGGAAGTCCTACGAGCATTTTAAAGCGAAGAGACTTTTATTCAAAACGTGGGAAAATGTAATAAGATAATTTTGTACATACTTTGAACACCCGATACTAAACGCAACGGTCTTAAGACACGAAAAGCACGTAGCGCTTTGACGTCCACATTGATGTACTGCTGAAAGATCAGTGTCAGTAATCTGTAAAAGAGAAGAAATGATTGGAGAAAATATATATGGTCTCTCCACTCATCAAGCGATGGTCGTGCGATCACTAAAATGAGTTGAAATGTTTTCACTGCTATTGGCTTAGTTAATATATTACTAGATTTGCGTAGTTGTTGTTGTTGAAAGTTAATTTCAAAGATGTGTTGATTGTTAGTTTACAATCCTTTATCCATAACCAATAAGATTTACACGAGATTGAGGGGATGATCGAGGATTGACTTTTTAGTGTAAATTGGCCGGTTAGCTCAATTGGTAGAGCGCTCGTCTCATTATCGTAAGGTTCGATCTCGGTCAGCGTCCATTCAACGAATGAATAGCACAAAACGTTAAGTAACTGAGAGCTGACGAAAAGTGTGGCGCTACGCCTCAGTCTAAATCAACCCAGCAGAAGTGTAGCGCTGACGAAAGAGGAGTATACTCCTCCGCTACCGATACTGCTGTCTCCTTATACCTTTCAAAAAAAGCTGCAGAAGAAAATGTTCCTTTCAGCCCCCAACAAATTTAAAAAAAATTGTGTTGTCTTACCCTATTATAACAATTGTAAAATCTAGAATATTCCATCCACTTCTGAGGTAGGCGCCCGGATGGAAGGCAAACCCGTACGCTAAGATCTTTAATATGCATTCGATTGTAAAAACTACGATAAAAAAATATTCGGCTTTCTCCTGCAATAAGAAATAAAAGAGATTGATAAAAAATTAAAAGAAAGACTAGTCACTGTAGAGTTAAAGATGAAACTAGTTTTGTCTGGGAAAGCCTGATGTGATTTATCCAAAGAAAGTTTCAGACATCATTTCAGGTTCAGGAAATGAGGGTTAAAAGAATATTGGAGGAGATCTTACTTACGGGAAATGCTTTTGCTTAAAAACACGTAACAGAGAACGAGTGGAATGTGTTGCTTAGTGGACGATCTAACAAATCTCACTCGTCACATCACTTATTATATAGTTCAATTTATAATATAAAGTGTATAAACTACTATATTATACAATACATACCAATTTGTCGTTGGTTTCGGAGGTGTCTTGATTAGGTAATGGCTCGTATGCTGCTAACACGGCGCACGTTGCAAAAATATTTAACAGGATAAATATATCAAATGGTCTGTGTTATTGCAAAGAGGAATGATTGGTTAAGGCAAATGCTTACATCTGAGAATTGAAATTTTCGACTCTTTTTGAATTCTTATTTCTTGGTCAAAAGCAAGAACACGATTTCAAAACGACGGTATGACTTTCAAATTCGGACCCTTGCAGTGCAATACTTATTCCATCCAGTTTTCGCAAATAATTTGATTCATTTGATACTCTTGGTAAATGAGGCATATTTGAAATGAGTTGGTTTCAGACTTTATTACCTCCAGAATCTTATCTTATGGACTTTATACTCTATGCGATTAGGAACAACAAATTTATACTGTCTATTGGTTTTTATTCCCTCTCGCTGGGCCTTCACGCCATTACGGCTCTTGTTATTCCTTTTGTCAGATCAGTAACAAGTAAGAAAAGAGTCACCAAATACAGTAATACATTATATATATTTTCATGTATTTTTGTTCAAGATTAGGTCAAGGAAATGAAATTGTGAAATTGCCAAAATGGCGGCTTCATAGTAATATTATTGAATTTTAAAACTATTGGTCAATGTCAGTCATCAAAATGCACCTTTTATATAAGGATTGTTCAAAAATGCAGGAAGTCCAAAACCGAAAAAGGATTCCGTAAAAAATGAAGGATCTGGTATCACGTTTAAATCATACGGACATTTTTTAGCCTTCTACTTAGCCTATTTTTAGGGATTACAAGTAATAGCTTTTAGTAAATTTTTATGATGCTTTAAAAACAACAAATAAAAACCGTGTCACAATCCGATTCAAGAGAAAGATCAAAGAGCACCTGCTGCTAAAGGTTAATCCTAAACATGCAAATCTTTCTATTAACATAAGATGAGGTGCGTACGAACGTTGCTTGAACATTCCTTTAGCGTTCAAAAACAACAGGTTTTCGAATACAACTTATTTCACATTTCAAGAGCTTTCTTTAAACAAAAGGCAATTAGAGAGGTATTTCTAATGAGATAATTTCGTAATACCGTTTTAAAGATTAATTCTACTTTTTTTTAATTTTCGGTTACGCACTGGCTACTGTGCGCATAAAGTCCTGAGAGAAATTTCATTAAAAACGATAAAATGCTAAATGTTTGGAGCAGCCCTTTTTGCAACACATTTCTGGTCACATACACATACATGTTTTTCTTTATGTATAAGAACAAATCATATAAGAACATAAGGCCTCAAAAGCCAAAAAGCCAAGAACATACTAAGAACATTTTGAGGCTTCCTTTGGTCACAATGTTCGAATAAAAAATGTAAACTGATTGTATACGTTGATTGTATACGTTGATTGTATACGTTGATTGTATACGTTGTTCCCCATTCAACACAAAAGCTTACAATCAATATATCTAATCTAAAGTAGGTAGTAAATAATGAACTACCCCCAAATCACAATTTTACAATATGTTTCTTATAAAAAAAGATGTAACTTTAAAACAGCGTATGCAAAATAGTTGTAAATCAAAACCACCGAATTTTTTAAATAGGTGCTAATTAACATTATGAAATTAGCTTTGACATCGATCTTTAAAGGAATTAATATACTTATTTTAACATTTGCATTATCTGTAAGGGTTTTAGTGTAAGCTTTTATCCAATACTGTATTGCTACTAATATTCGTAACCAGACTTTAAGGCGAAAATACCACAAAACTGGCGTCTGCCACTAGTTTTTGTTTGTCCAAAACACATTAGTGGATAGCTCGGTCGGGAGCAGTTTCTTAACTTCAAAGAGCAGTTCTGAAGGTTTCACTGCCTGGTTTCTAATAAACCTCCATTACTTAATATTCAATATTACTTAAATTTTAATTATAATGACACTGATTTGTTTTTTTCTGGGCGTGGTAAACTTTTAAGTGATTATTGCACCGATGGTTTTTATCGCTGCACAGATTTATTTAATAACCTTTTGGTAATGATTGAATGAATGAAAGCGTCAACATACAATTTTTTTATTTTATAAGAACTATTTTATAAGAACAATAAGGCTGATAAATGGAAAAAAAAATAATAACAATTTAAGAACAACACTAAGACTAAAAACTTACACGTTTTTGATTTTTTTATCTTTGATTTTTGTAACAATTTGTGCCCAGAGTGGATGGTTCTTATAAAACAAATGTAATAGTGATATACAGTAGTGTATGGTGCAGTGCGGTTCAATGTTTTGTCATTTAAGCTAATTTATAAAGTAAACTGTTTTTTCTTAAAATCGTCTCATCCGGATACGGTAAAGTAATAATTATTGAAAATTCGATTCCTTAGCTCTAGTATAAATGAATGTCTCACCCAGTGTGTGATTTGATAAGATGCGAGTTGCGAGTTGCGAGTTACGAGTTACGAGTTGCGGTTAGAACCACGAGCTGCGAGTTACTTTTTGCGAGTTACGAGTTGCATTTTAGCAAAATAGAATCGCGAGTTGCGAGTTGCGAGTTGCATTTTAACACACAAAATTCG
>JAUJPO010043155.1:0-17476 GCA_032270745.1 Tiaropsis multicirrata
CATTTTCAGAGAAAAGAAATTTACCTTAAAAAGGTTCGTCCACCCCCCTGTACGGTTTTTTTTTGGAATAGCCCAATATCAGTCGGACTGCCGATTAAAAAATATGATGATGTTACAAAACGCTTGCAGTTTTTTAATCAATCAAAATAGAACAATAACGCGACAGTGTTCTTTTTGTTGTCGAGTTTGTAATCACATTTAGTGAGGTCCAGAAAATTGTTAAAAACAGCAACTCACAATCTTAAAACAGCTTAAAGCAATTGTACTTTTATATGTCTTGCCAAGATCTGAATAGGCAAAATGTAAATAAAAGAATCCTTTGTAATGAATAGAGAAAAATGTGGAGCAAGACACATATCGTCTTTTCTTCTTCCTTATTCTTCTTTTTATCTAAATTCTGCTTGTGTCAGCATAGACGATGCGCCGGCACCGTGCTTTTAACGAATCAAATTTAAGAACTACCAACCAACTTTCTTGCTTTTCACTTCTACGGGCTGCTGGCTCGGTACCTCATGAATATTTAGACGATCGATTGCCTTTAACGCGGCTTTTAATAAGCGCGGATCAATTATTTGGACATGACAGTGAAGGAATTTATTACCTAATTATCAGTGCGGGTCCCATTTTAGATATCTCTGACTTTCCTCTAATTTAGTACGGAAAGGTTAATATTTTCCTCTAATTGAGTGTTTGTTTTAAACTAGAAACAAATTGAATGTTGATATATCAACATATATATACAGTTTCTGATTCTTGATGCAATTCCACTAAATTTAGTAATCATAACATAGAATAACACAGAACCCACATCTACTGAAAATTGACTACAATTGAAACGGGGGTTTACAAAGGTTTTAAAGGTTATAAAGGTTTACAATCGGTTAGTCTTATATTGAATTTTTTTTAAAGCACTTGTTGATTTTGGTATGACATATAGGAACCTTAAGGTCACGCCGAATCGATCTGCTATGGATTTTTTAAGTGACATCTTAAACAAACATATCGTAAGCTTTGTTCTTAGTCTAGAAAAAGTTAGGAGTTGAGATGTTCAACGGGAAGTTATTTTTATATTTATACAAACTACTCCTGCTGATAAACTTGGCCGCATCGAAAAAAAATACGTCATAAACGACTCCAGTCTTAAATTACATTGGCGTATCCATTGAAAACGTCACTAGAAAAAGTGACCAACTATTTATCTCGAATATAAAGAACAAAAGATACAAACCAAAAGAAATTTTGAAAAACAACAAAATGTTACCACTAAAAAAATGAGATAAAGAGGTAAAAAAAGTTGCACAAAATGATTATCTATTCATAAAAATATTTTGATAATTATAATTATGAGAATTTATATTACATTTCTATATAACAACTTATCTATTATCAAAATTTAGTCTCTAGACTCTAGACTACCGAATGACGCATATATTGGCGTCCTGAAAATGTATTTTTACCGACCCATTGTATTGTGGATTAGCTCTAGACAACCTCAATTTAAGGCATATGAACCGAATGTTTTTAACAGTCTAAAATTTTTTGTCTATCCCTCATGTCACTAGCATGTACCGTCATTTGAAGAAGATTTTCATTTTTTGAGCCTAAGGGTTAACTAGCTAAACTCTACAAAAAGACTTTAAAAATATAAACAAAAATCCAAAAGGTTTTTCACGACCCATAGGTAATTTGCGAAGGTCAGCAACAAGTTCACAATCCAGAAAATCTGCTTGATTCACCAAATCCTAGAATTCAACAGTTTCTATAAAAAATAGCCAACGTTCTAACTACAATACTGTTCTGTACGTCTGTGAACCAGAGGTATGGGTGATGCTGCATTCTCTCCAATAACCAATGAGCCATTCTCATTATTGTTCGAGTCATTGTATGGACTATCTTGTTGTCTATATACAACAGGTAGACTAGATTCCTGATCACCTCTTATTCTGTTGATTTGGTCTTCCAGTTTATGACTTCTGGGTTCCTCTTTAATGCTGGGTAGAACTGAGACTCCTTTACCCGAATAAAGGTGTGGCTTTTGGGGCCACGTGTTATTATTGTTATTGTTCATTGTTTTGTTATTATTATTATCGTCATGGTGATTATTGTTATTGTTTGCGTCGTCATGGTTGAGTGGACTCTTCGGTTCCGTGAAAACATCTTCATCTTTATCAGGGCTTTCCTCTTTCTGGGATTTCCCATAGATGGTTGAACGACGTTCGCTTTGAGTTTCGGTGTCCGGTGGTGAAGGAACAGGTGACTGGATGTTGGTCATCTTTTGGTCACTTCCTTTGAATTGATAACCACCTTTGAGAAGGTCTGAAGCTGGGATGGGAGGAGGTACGATTAATAAATCCAAGTCGTATCTCGGATTGTAAGGGATAAATCGTCTCTTTGTGAAATCTGAAAGAAGTAAAAATATTTATTCCTTATTCATTTGTTTTAAACGCATTGCCTATATTACGCTTGTGAATTTGTTGTGTTATGTGTTTTTTTGTTTTCGTGTTATCATTTCAGCCCTTTTAAGACCTCTTGGGACTTGGCTGTGGAAGTTCTTATGCTATACAAGTAACAAAGTATAAAAGTGATGGGTCGTTCACCCATTCCATCGTGTAGACGCAATTGTAGAAAACAGAAGATTTAGAAAGAAAAACAATTGGATGGGAAAGTCCGAATCGAAAGTTTCAAGGAATGATAAATTTATGAACCCTCTCTAAAAGTTGTGATTTGAATATATCACGTGTAACAATCGAAGAAAAATTTCACACAAAGATGTTTAAACGTCGTCACAACATTTTAACGTCACAACGTCTTGTGTCTGCTGGGTCAAAGCTTACCTTGGAGTACTTTTTGTGCTGTCAACTTGCTGCCATCGATCCTCTTCACTTTGGTGTATTTCAAATGTGGTGGTTCTTCATTCGGTAACAGTGGCGCATATGCTCTCTTGCGGCGCCTTCCACCGCCACTGCTGACTGGTGGTGAAAGTGGCTGTGCAGCTATTTCATGGATCACTTTGTGTGGATTTTCTCCGGGCATGTGGTAAGCATACGGGACGTAATGATGGCTATGGTGTCTCTCGCCATGTTTGCTAGAGCTGCCAATACTGTCTGGTGAATGCACTGCAATGTAGTGAACTCCTCCGTTTGGTGATTTCTCAACATAGTGAGTGGGCTTTTCTTCTGCACCGTAGTGGTAGCTTTTCTCCATCATTTTATAACTGGATGGCGGTGTATCACTAGGGCAACATGGTTCCATGCAATGATTGCTATGAGGATTATGATGTCCGGAATCATGTCCAGAATGGTGTTGCTGGTGGTAGTATGAAGGCTTCGGTGAAATTGGATCATGACTACCATTGGTTGACTCTCTGACTGAATGACCGTTCATTTTGTGATGTTTGATTTTGGAATAGTCTTCATCTGGATTAACAGGTCTTCTTTGAAAAGCACCACCTTCGTTGTCATGGTAATGCTTGGTAGAGTGCATAAAGCGTCGATCAGATGTTGATGGTGGTGGTGGTGAGGGACTGTTGTCTTTTGATTTCTCATGTGATCGATGATGATGGTTGTGGAAGGATTTCTTCGGTTCTTCGTCTTGTAGTACGTCCAGAACCTGACGTAATTGTTGAGCATAGGGTGATTTGTTATGGTGCTCGCGTTCTCTTTGTTGTTTCTCTTCGTGATGCACCTTAGTGTCTATCGGTTCTGGAGTTCTCGGCGATCTAGTGGAGTTACGAGCAACTTTTGATGCAATGTGCTGATTTTTATCGGTGGCTGATTGCTCCTTTTGTGTTCCATCGCTGTATTGAAATGCTCTTGATGATGACGAAGTGTGATTTGATGTAAACAAATCATTAAGAGTGTTCTCTGTTTCAGTAAAGTATTTCTTTAAGTTCAGGATAGTTTCGTTAGCCAGACGGACTTGACCTTGCAGTAGACTGATGTTTTGTTGCGCAGTGTCCAGTTGTGATTCCAATATTTTCGTCATATTTTGGCCATGCTTCAAACGATCTCGGAGTGTTGCCACAGCCTCCTTGGCTTCATTGGTCCCCAAAGACATTCTTCTATGGAAAGAAATAAACATCAAAATTCGGGTCAGTATTTTATTCATTATTCTCAATAACCAAGTCCATATTATAAACCACAGACATTTACTTGTTACGAGTTGAGGTAACAATGTATTAATCTGAATGGTTTAGGACAGTTTCAGAAATTCCTATACAGTATTTCAGGGAATTCGAAAATCTAATTTTGCGAATTTGGATGTAGTTCGCGATATATTAAATTCTCTCAGGTAAGTTACGCCATGTACAGAATTGGGCGCATCCACACACTACACCCTATCATGTTCAATTATATACCAAAAAGAAGCGTATTATGAAGAATATGAATTCAACTGTTGAAAATTTCAAATTTTTGACTAGCTTTGAATAATTAGCAAAACACCTGTTTTGTGACGTCACAGTGACGACGTCATAAAAATAAAAGCTTCAATATCTGAAGAACTGTTGTAGTAAATGCTAGAAAACTTTAACAGGAAGAAGGGTCACACAACAAGGTTAATTTATTTTTAAAAAATTTCTGAAAAAATGCATACGCCAGCATTTATGACCAAAATTCTACTTTTTGCATTTCTTGCTGACGTCATCAATATTTTTGCAAAAAAATTATTTTGATGGTTAGCTTTTAATAAGTATGTAAATGTTCTGTTAAAATTTGGTTACATTTAAGAAGTAGTTTTTTAGATAATGCAGTTTTAGTTTTTATGACGTCATCACCGTGACGTCACAAAACAGGTATTTTGCTTTTTTTTCAAAGCTAGTCATAATTTGAAATTTGGCAACAATTGAATCCATATTCTTCATTCAAATACGCTTATTTTGGTATATAAATGACCATGGTAGGGTGTAAGTAGTGTTGTAAGGTGCGTTTGCGAAAAGTTACGTTAAATTCTGTACAATTCTGGACATGCCGTAACTTACCCGAGCTGCGAATTTGGCGAAACATGGAAGAATCAACTCTAAAAGACTAAAAAAACCCTTCATTAAAAGAAAGAGACAATGAAGTATGCATGCAATGCTTCGAGACTAAAGCCACTTCAAGTACTTCAACTCGTAGTGACTAATGAAGGGAGGGCAAATGCTAAAGAGATTTGAAGGTAAAGTAAAGTGATGTAACTAACTTTCTATTTTAAGAAATCTACTTCATGCATGTTAAAACGTATATAGCAGGTTCAGATGACGTTATTGCTGAAACTTTCCTTGTCTACTGGGCAGACATCATGATTGGTCATTTCAAAAATGGTAGAAAGATATTAGAGTTATGAGCGGCCAGTTGTAGAATTCTTTTTATGGAACTCCATCGTTTGTTCTCTCAAATTAAGATGTTTTCTTTCTTCACCGCCGCAGTGTTTTTATTGCTTGTTAAAGGATCAAAATGAATTGGATGACCCCGAATTACATCCAAAATGATTCGAACAAAAGAGCCACAATTCCATTTCACCTTATAATCACGAAAAAGTAAACGCGTACATCGAATCAATGTTATTTTGTAATGAACATGTTGTTTTTAAGAACGTAAGTAATCGTGTATTGCAATTTTAGGACTCTCAAATCTTTAATCGAGGCGAATTTCTAGATTGGCAAACTATGAACAGGTTGGATTTAATGTATTTGGAAGACATTAAGGAAATAAAATGCTAATTGGTATTTAACTTCGCACCTTTAAAATAACCACATTTCAAATATAAATTCTTATAAAAGCAATCTGCGATTTAATACAAGTTCTTAAAACAACAAAAGAAAGTAAATCATTCGTCCCAGCCAATCAAAACAAAAAAAAAGAACAAAAAAAAATTTTAATCAGGCTCGATAGAATACAAAGGTGTGATTGTGCAATGACATACAAGTAATCAAACGAGAGACGACATATTGAGAAATTTTTTTTAACTGTGTCGTCCGCATCGAGATATCAATTTTCATTAAAATTTTGCCATTGGAAAAAAAATAAATCAAATTTTCTTGTTAGTCTCTCATCATCAGATCTTTAATATTAACTAGTAGTAACAAGACCCAAATTGTAACGAAAAAAATATATTAAAAAGAAAAGAATGGAAAACTTCCAACACCCAAAATTGTTCCCACTTCTCATCTTATAGATGTCATGTCCAATAATCACCAAATTATCCCGAATTTTTAAACAAAGAAACTTATAATTACCCTAATCTTGATTTCTTTGTTTTCATTTTGGAAGAATTTCAGCAATTAAGTTAAAACCAGAAATAAAAAAAAGAGATAAAAATATCCAATTTATTCAACAATGTACTAATTAGCAGTACACTCAATGACACTATCAAAATATTCCATACGCAGATATTATAAACTTTCAAATAGCGTTTAAAAATTCTTCATATTGGTTTGTTGGAACTCTTGATCTTATGTTGGTGATTGAAAACATGAAATGAAATGAATCCCTCTTTTTATATTTATAAATTATCAAGTCTTTTCTTTTGTTTTATTACTAGTTGTAATAACAATCTTAAAAAGAATGCACGGATTGCTTGAACCTTGAAAAATTGATTCCTCTAATTCGCGCAAGGGTCCGTTTACACTAACACCTTAATTAACAACAAAATCACTCATGTTACCTTAGTAAGGAATCAATGTTGATAGAAATTTTGAAGCACAAAATTTCTTACATGCACATCTTCAGAATTCATCAGACAGGTTGCTAGTTTTCACACATATTATTGGATCTGTGACACTCATAATACAAAAAGTTACAAAGAGCCGTAGTGTAAGCGAGTCTTTATTGATTAAATACATTTAATTCTCTATGTAAACATTAGGGAGTAAATAAAACATATTTTAGCAGAGTATTGACAATGCCTTTCAACAAACGTCGCGTAATTGGGAAACTTTTTGTTCATGTTTAACTTTGTATTCATTACAATTCAAAAAGTGGAATTAATTTCCTTATGTTTTCTTAATTCTTAATTTCGAGTTAAAAAGAAAGCAAACATGCAAATTCGTCACCAGTTCACCGAGGGGTTAAGTATCTATCTATCATGACCAGTGGTATGGGTATTAGCCTTAAATTTAATCAAATATTGACATGTTTCAGAGACCGTTTAAAAAATCATTTAGAGTGTATTTGCATAAATAACAGTTTTTAATATATACAGTAAAGTATTTGTCCTTCGCCTTTTGTCATTGACAAATTACAGTATTCAATCAAAAATGAATCTCGGTCTACGCAAGATTGTGCATGTCGCTTTATTACAAAAAGGGTATCAAGTTATCGCTCAAGTTGCCATGGAATTTTGTGAAATCATGTGATGCGACTTTGTGTGAAAAGAATACCAGGCTCATCCCAGGCCTCTTCATTAGACATTTCATAACAATAGATTTTATTACTAAAACTTTCTAGCGTCAAGATCATAAGATAAAGATGATTTAATAGATGATCAAAAAAGCAAACTGGGAGGAAACATTGAAAGAAAATTTTAGAATTTACTTTGAAATGAAAAAGCTACTTTATATTATATCCCCACAGTGCACTGCAAGGGTCCGATTTTGAAACGAACGTACGGTAGGGTTTCGAGATCGAATGCCCCCCCCCCAAAAAAAAAAAAAATTATATCACATACATATCACAAGCAAAAAGATAAACGCAATACTAAAATTTCAATGTTACACTGTATGCTTAAACTAATTATGACTTGAGATGGGAGCAGCGCATTTTTTTAATTTAGAGTCCCATGTAAATCATACGGGATCGTCTGAAGGACATTCGCAAATGTTATTCTTTATATTCTTTGCACAAGCACCAGGTAATGGTAATCCAGGTAATGGAATATCTTACCTTGCTTTCAAATAAAGAAGAACTCCAATAATACTCCAAATAATTTTTTTCTAAAACTCTAAATGCAATCAGCGATTACACTAGTCATGTCTATCTTCCAAATATACGTGTAAAGCTCAAAAAATCAAATGAAACGTTTTTGTATCTTTATTTGATTTCCATTACAATTATGAAAGACTTTAATTGAAATCTAATTGAGATTTAAAAGACTTTGATTCGCGAAAAGGTTAATTATTTAACTGATAGTGACAATACAAAGTCAGAGGAATCAAGAAATTAATTGATGTTTTTATTTAAAACAAACACGATGAAATATCATCCAAGGTCTGTCTTCCTTAAATTATAACAACAACTTTGTATTTAACAGCAAAATAGCGCTCTCTGCTCTCTTAAAATAAACTTTTTCTTATCGTCAAATCTGCTAATTAGGTCGAAGAAACACTAATTACGTCTTAATTAGGCCAAAATTAATTAATTCGTTAAGACAAGAAGTAATTTAATTCCCTGAGATCACGGATAATAATTAAACTTTTAATTGCAGACAAAATTAATTGGTACGTTCTTTTTTGTCATTGTTCGAAAGCTCAATGAGGCTGTCGTAGCCTAAGCGGCCAAATAAATTATTCATCCTACAACAATTATACCTGCAATGCCTCAAAAATTCCCAAATCTTGGAATTGGACCATTGAAAAAATGATTTATTCAAGGATCTTTTTTCTTACCCGTCTGTAAATTGTTCCTTTGTAAATCTGGACATCTATCGTGGTTGCTTATTCTTCAAATATTTCTTTGATTGTGTTGCTTATTTCTTTAATTTTTTTGATTTTAAAGATCCGAATAAAAATCTTGTCAGTGTCTGATCTTCTCGTCTCATTAGAGAGAAGACACACAGATGTGATCACACAAATTATTATAATGTGACAAAACGCAACTATACTTGAAATGCATCAAGCGCTGTTACTTTTAACATAATAAAATACAATTACGGGTGAGGGGTGAGGGCTATGAAAAGAAAACAATGAGAAATTAAGCGCATAATGATTATAAAAGGCCTATAATGATAAATAGGAGTTTTTTTATGATATGAAAAAAAGAATTTCCATTGATTAAAAAGTAAGATAATAATTTTTTTGTAACTAAATGTATAGATCTCATCGTACAGCTTTTCCATTGTCACAAAAAGGGGGTCAATTAAAACTTATTCTATTTTATCTCATCATCATCTCATATTGGAGTCATTTAAAACAAAAGAAAAAATGGCCGAATGAAAAGACTTTATCTATTTAAGCATTAATAAAAAGCGTATTTATAAAATAGAATTGATAAATACTCTCTTTCTATTTAGTTGTCACAAAGTAATTAATATATACTGAAACAAGCTTTAATTCTATCAGCCTCGTTTTTTTTAATAATGTTTTTTTTACTCATACTTTGCTGATCAAAGCATTTTCGTTGTAGAATGCGATGACATACCATTTTTAAATTAAGAACTTGTTATTGAAAATAACAGATTTAATCAGCGTGTTACTTTCACACAGTGAAATTTCCATTAATTAAAAATTACCCATGACATATCTAAAAGACCCCTGTTGTGCAGACTTTCTCTCATTTCTTGTTGTTTTAACACGCAGAAATTAAGCAAAACTTTAGCAAAATTGTTGAGCTTTGGCCTACTCTCCGTCACTATGATCCACTCCAATAATCAATATAAATATTGCGAAATATTGAAATATTGATTGAAAAAAATAACAGAATAGTTTTTTATTATGTATTCTAAAAGGAACACCTTTTTCGGCAGTCCAAAACACGCAAAATATTGATTAAAGAATAAAAGAGCAGTTGTTTATCAAATATTCCACTTTTCATTATAAATTCCATTCTGGTCCAAATGCGTAGAAGATGTTGTATTAGTACAGTAATGAACGAGAATGAAATCAGCAGAAGAAGTTTTATTTGTTTAATGGTTTAATACAACTCCTTTGAAAAGGTTGTTCCACTCCTCCCTGTTGGGAGACAACTTGACGGAGTGGACGTTTTGGCCACAAGGTGCCATCCGAAAAATGGGCCCTAAGTTGGAATAATTATTCAGTTAGTTCTTACACCTACACGCCTTGAGGCAATCCCAAAAGCGATCCATGTGCCCCTTTGTGTCACAGACCCGGTGGGACCCAAAAGAAAAATAAGCCCAATGAAATAAAACCCCTCAAATGGACTATTACTATCTCTACTGTAAAACTTTAATCTGAACTTGTTGTCCTCACTCCTCAATGTTTTTTAATTGAAAACAATGGAAATCGATATCCCCAATTATAGAATAAGAGGGATTTTCTATCCCCACTGGGATAGTCTCCCTCAAGTTAATCCCCACTGGCTATAAAATTCCCACCGGGTCAGTGAGACAGGGTTGTATTGAGAACTTCCACGTTTCGGTTGATTCGTCATAGTAAGATAAATAAATGTTGCGCTTTCCTATCATATAAAGCCCAAAATCTTCAAAATCCAACCAGTATCTAATCATCTACTAGTGAAAGGAAAATGGATAATGTCCTTACAATATTTTAATCGCTATCATTTTCCTTGTTATGATGTTATGATGCTAAGATTGTTTTGAATTATTTTTGGAGAGGTCTACAAATTAGTCATTCAACCTATTCCGTCATTGATACCAATTCAATAGCACACAATCTTTGTCAACTATCATCATGCATCAGCCCCTGATTAACCCACAAAATATTACGTGCATTGTTCTTAAATCTCAAGTGTTTTGAATGTTTATACAGTTCTCAAATCATTTCGATCAATATTTCGCAATTACCATAGTCGTACCCTCTTTTTTCTGACATTTGCAATTGGAGAGTTTTAATCAGGCCTCCTTTGTTGACATATCTATATGATTTTCGTCTCCAAAAGGCAGAAAAATATCTAAGTAGAAATTGAAAAATCAGTGAAATTGATTTTCATACCATATGGATTCGGTAAATATATTTGGCAACGATTGATATTAGAGGTACAGAAACTATAATTACTTAGGGTGTGATGGGCGGTCACAGCTCAATTTCAGCCCTTATTGCTTTGTTTTACTTCTCCTAGCTTATAGAGTCACCGATGAATGGTGGTTTTGTTTGTGTGAATGCGTGAAAATAGGTTGCTTGCGTGATGCGTATGACCTGTTATCTGATATTCTGAAGGCGGTTTGGCGGCCGTCCTCGCTGGCCCAGCTAACCATCGGAGAGGAATGGAAGTCGCCCTTTGACGCCCGTTGCCGATCTATTTTTAATACAGTGCGTTATTGGTTAGCACTCAAATTAATACTAGAATCCACAATCTGAAAGTGCGGTCTGGACAAATTCCGTATATGTTTCCTTCCAGATGTTGAAAATTTTCCCGACCTTCAGAGCTTTAGCATGTCGGAAGAAAATTTAAACATCTAGTACCAGATAATGTGAACTGCGAACTTGTTCTTCATGCGCGAAAGCATAAATTGTAGATTTTTTCCCGATTTCACAAACTTTCACACAAAATTATCAACCTGCAACCTTTGCAACCTACAACTACTTTTTAACGGGTTCGTGATTCTGATCCGTTATGGCTTCCTTAGTTACACTAAATACCGCTAGTGATTTCAGACACCAAAATGATTGAAAACCTTCACCTTAAATATTCAGACCCCTCGAACCCGACCTTTAGAGAGGCTAATTTTTGGTGAATTTGACAAAAAAGCGAACATTAGAGAGACTTTAAGAGGAATTTTGACTTGTTACGGCACGTCTAGAAATACCATAACTTTTCCGTACCAAAAGCACCCATCCTAGCATGGTCATTCATATAACAAAAGAAGCGTATTTAGTTGGATGTAGGATATGACACTACTTGTGCCTAGTTGATATTTTTTACACAGTTATACGCAAAAAAAACCGTTTTTGTGACGTCATAGTGATGACATCATAAAACTTAAAAATGGCAATATCTCAAGAACTATAGAAGTAAATACCATAAAATTTAAACCTGAAATAGGTAACATAACAAAGAAATTTTGCTTTGATTTTCTTTTTGAAAAACTGTCTAGTACACCAACATTTTATGACAAAAATTCAATATTTTGCTATTTTTGCTGACGTCATCAAAAAGATTTCACAAATATCTGATTTTGTTTGATGCGCTTCGAGTATCTAGATGTTCTGTCAAAATTTGAGCACAATTCGGTTTTATGCGTTTTACTTCTGCTGTGTGAAAAATATCAACTAAGCACAGGTGGGGGTTATATTCTGCATCTAAATACGCTTCTTTTGGTATACAATTGACCATGTTAGGATGGGTGCTTTTGGTACGGAAAAGTTACGGTAAATTCTGGACGTGTCGTAACAAGCCCGAGATTTAGAAGGTCTGAATTTGGGAAAATAAGGCAACCCCTTAAGGTCAGCACATACCGAACAACCATTTTCAAGTAACGAATCATTAAATGAGGGTGTTTCAAGATATTTCAATTACAAATGAGAATAACGAATAATATAGACCCCTCTCCCCCATACAATTGGTTTCTTTTCTAATAATACTGATGATATTATGATAAAATGAGTGAAATAAGAATTTAATAATACGGTCGAAAATTTGATAACAAAGCTAGCCAAAAATCAGATTAAGATATAAAGCTGGATCTCAAAAAAATGTAGAGTTGATTATCTGTGCAAAAGGATGAAAAATATATGTATTATAATATTATAAAATTTCAATCTTGTACCAGGCTCGGTCTCATTCACTTTGATGAACTAATAAAGACCAAAATAGATTTTGATTGTTTTTGATTCTCTATCCCCTCGAAGTTCTTTGGTTTTAATAATGAGCTGCAAAAATTTCTGCTAATATTTTTTTCTTTCTTTCTCTGACTTTATGCTTTAGGGCTAAAAAACCTCTAAAATGTTTCTAAAAAATGGGAAAAAGTTGTTCAGGCTATTCACACTTAACCCCCGTCAAAACGAATGTGAATGGCCCTTACTGACCACACATATCGTATGTCGGACCATATGAGTGTCCCCGGGAACTTAATAAGGGCTCTGACCATATTGAATTTTCGTAATTTATTATGCATTAAATGTCAATTTGCAGGTTATATAGGCTAATAAAGTATATCGTGTTTTACATTTTCTGTTCACCATCTGAACATCAGGCTAGGTCCGCACATACCCGTCATTCCTCAACACTAGTACCCCCGGGTTTCACTGTATTACGCAACGTTTAAATGATCTCGTCACGAAAACACACCGGAATATTTTAAAAATCACGTAGCCCATTCCGGGCTTACATATTTTTCGTGCAAATTCTTTAGATTAGCAATGGGAAGCACAAGAATATGAAAATTAAAAACCCAGAAAACCCTAGACTAGCAAGCGTCTGGTTTTTCTGAGTCACAAAACGCGAGAATTGTGCGTATACAGTGATGCGCACGGGCGGGAAATGTACTTATCAAAACAAAAAGCTACGGCACGAGAGGTTTGGAAAACAATATTCGTATTCAGCGAACGTAGTGAGGGTGTTGCTAGCGTAAGTTGCAGCGAAATACAACGGCTAGTTACTAGATAAGAAAAGCCTTTTCTGGTCAGGATTTTACATAGTTGTTATATCTACGCAAGCGGCGAGGTGTGAAATTTATTGAAAAGTGGAATATTTAATAAACAACTAGTCTTTTATTTTTCAATCAATATTTTGCGGGTTTCGGGCTGCCGAATCAAAAGGTGTATTTTGTAAAATATTAAATGAAAAATTTGAATGAAAAGTATTTTGTAACAAGACAAACAACGATTGATTTGAATAAAAAAGTATAATATACATAGTTAAAAGAAAATTAACAAGAAGCGATAAACCGAAAATACACAAAAGGCAGACATTTAAAGCAAACAATCTTTTCAATTTTGAATAAAGAAGTATAGATATAATTATTATTCCATTTTACTTTCGAATAGTACCAATAAAAGTTGTTCAAAACAATCGCTTATTAATCAATGTTTGATTTCAACATAGCATAGAGAAATGCATTGTTTCTTTGTTCCCTTTAGAATTGACCTAATTTACATTGGCTTAAGATAAAATTCTTTTCATTAGCTTAATCTCAAAAAATGTAAGTTTTGTTATACGTTGAACTCGTATAAGTTATTCATAAGAACCAAATTAACCTGATATTGAGAAGGTGAATTTTTATCGGTACGCTAATGACGCGATGAAAATATAATCTGCCGAATTTCGCTCGCTTTTTGAGCGGGGACCGCACTCACTTCAAAATTTCAGTATGAGCACAAACTTACAACAGTTATTTTAACAGTTATTACAGCGCCAAGCTGAGAAAAACACATATTATTGCGCAGAATGTCGCAATTCAAAACATTGTATCACTAGACACGACCAAATTCGTCAGATGGTTATTTTCATCGATCTTCAGAGCTTTTACAATATCAGGTTAGAACCAAATCTACCTTAGGAACAATTAAACTTTCAGCAGTAAAGATGCAAAAACGCTCTAAATATCAACCTTCAGTGAGTACCAGACTCTTTTTGGGGTATCTTTTTGTTAGGACAAACTCGGGACAAACTATAAACGTCCTTTTTGTATCTTCTGAACCAGAATGAGCTAGAGGTTGGTTTATAGCTCGGCAGCTATCAGGTGACAGGCGTTCTTTTTTTAAACGTTAGTCCCGCGGTGCGGTCCTGACTTCCCTAAATGCAAACTGCCCAATGGTGCACAGCCCATTTCAGACATTGGCACTTAAAATGATTAAATAAAATAAAGTGAAATTTCCAGAGAAAATATAGTTTCTAGTTTCAGCACAGTCATTAAAAGACAAATTAAAGATTAAAAACAAAAGATAAAATCAACAACAGTAACATTTAATGAAGAGAAAGGTTAATGGAATTTTTATACGAAAAAGCACTTTGTCGAGGATGATAAACATAAATGAGGGGGAGACGATGAATGATAAAATCTTTTGAAATTTAAGAAGGGAAAGAAATTATGGACTCTCATTTGAGAGATTCTAAATTCCTAATTTATGATAACAAGATTTCAGCGAGAACCGTAATGATTATGAGTTTGCCCGCGCGCAATTATTTGATTTTAAAATTTTCTGTAAAAGAATAACAAATGTCTTTGATTACACGACTTGACCTATGGTGTATGCATTCGAATCAGATCGGATGTGACAATTTTTAGTACAAGAAAAAAATCATAAAAAATTATATTTTTAATCGGAAACCTTAAATTTCCTTTGAAAACTATCAATGCCAGTTAATAGCTAATTAAGGAATAATCTCATATTGCCAATTCTCAAAAAGCTTTGTCTTGACCATCCACCCTTCCATAGCGGGCACAGACCGTTGTTTAAACGTCAGAACGTTATTTGAACTTTGAAATAACGTTGAGTATCTGCTATGTCTTGATTATCACAAAATTCTGCAAACCTACCCTTTTTAGGTCTTCTTCAGTAAGGACTCCAGTAATGTTGCAAAAGCTTGAAAGAAGTGTCTTACCGTCTTACCAGTGGTGCAGGTAATCAACAAAAAATGCGTAATCAACGCTCAAATCAATGAGAAGTGATCAAAAAATTGGTTTATTATCTTGAAAACTTCTCTGTCTTGATTACTCATTAAAAGCAGTTCATAGTAATTAAGTCTTAATGAGCTCATCAAGAGAAACACTCAATAATTATCACAAAGAATCTAAAATTACAATTAAATATATGTTTAATAATAGTTTTGATAAATGAAAGAAATGTTAAATCACTTACTTTTTGTTTTTTATCTCCCTTGTGAGATGTGATGAACTACTTTGTTATTCTTTGAGATGATGAAAAACGCAGTCGCCTGCCTCATCAAGTAGGTATTTGTGAAATTCTTTTTTTTATTAAAATATTCTTAATTTCCACCAGTCTCAAAGAAGTTGTTATTTAGTTATTTAATTCTTCTGAACTATCTCCTTCTTCTCGCTTTCTTTTCTTTTCGCCTTGATTCTTCGATTTCCTTTTTCTTTCGATATTATATTCCTCTTAGTTCTTTTTCATCGCATCCAAATTTAATACACTTATATTCATCCAACCCCTCGCCTTTTTGAATAGAATGGAAAAGATCTACTTTTTTTATTCAAAATTGTTAGTTAATTAAACTTAAAAAGTTTTTTTATATTTATTCATTTCATATTTTCTCTTTTTTTTTAAACTATAGAAAGACATCAAAAACCGCTGTCCATTTGAAATTAAGAGTACACGTAACGTAAATCAAGGGTTTGCGGGCGCCTTTTTAATTAAGAAAAAGGTTTTAAATATCGGTTTCTAATTACAATTGAATTTCAAAACAATAGAACAATAGAAATGAACTTAGTGAATCAAGAGAGGTGATTGGTTTGCTCGTTTCATTGTATTTATATAATAACAATAAAAAGAGCTAACGTACAATTAATAGTTAAAGTATCAAAAGCTTCTGCTGTTTTTATAAGTCGTTTTTATATAAAAAAATACATTTTTTGTGATTAGTGCAAGAGAGTCTCATGTGAAGCTATAAGAATTTGATTGTAACTTGATGATGATAAGCTATAAAAAGTTTTGTTCGTAATTTCATTACTCTTTTCTTCCAGTGGCTATAAATATTTCAAACGAACAAAAGTAAAAACGGTCTTTTGAAAGATTTTTAGGGTTTTAAACAATTTCTTTTTCATTTTTCTTTCTCTTATTTAGGGCTTTTGTCTTCATTTTTTATGGACGTTCTGACTGACGGAGCTGTATTGTACACGAAACATTTTGTTTCTGGACAAGGAAGAGAAAAATCTTTTATTAACGATTCACAGCTCATTAATAAGAAAAGGTGAAAGTTTGTGGTTTTCAAAAAAGCAAGCCTCATTTATTGAAAAGTCCTAAAAAACCTTTTCACAGTGGATAATTTGTAAGCTGATTATCATCAGAACAAAACCATTCGAGGATAAAGAAAGCATATGAATAGAAATGAAATGAAACATGTTATCGTCAAAATTTGATGGTGACGAAGAAAAAACTGATAGCTTTTTTAAATTTTGTCTTCTTCCACCTCCTTATCAAATAAATGAATAAATCAAATAAATAAATGAAATTACGATGGCCCTGAGGTATTTCTTCTCAACTTTCTCTGTAGTTTTAAGACTTTTCCAAGAAAGAAAGTATTTTTTTTCGTATTTTTTCCCATGCAAAAATTGCAAAACAAGTAAATTTTTTTAGAAGGGAAAAAAAATTACAACTTAAACCTATGGATACAATCACACATTCTTTGAAATTAATATTTTTCAAACTCATGAAACGAGATATAACTTCATAGAAACATCAATGACTTTTCAAGGTATAGAAAAGCAATGCATCCATGGCATTAAGCTATGTATTTTATTTTATTTCGTCCTTCATATAACACTCAAAAGAATCAAGTAAAACATAATTTACAATCAAGCAACAAGTTTTATACTTCTTACCTTTGAAAATACATCAAATTTTAGTATGGGGAATTCGAAGGTAATTGAAAGGGAGGGGGGTTTCAAGGGGTCCCCAATTCCGTCATTCCGTCCAATTTTGGCTCGAATTCCGTAATTCCGGACACTTTAAAACTATAATTCCGTC
>JAUJPO010043166.1:0-13378 GCA_032270745.1 Tiaropsis multicirrata
CTTCGTTCTCCAAACTCGTTTAAGAGACTTTACTACGGAAAACTTCAATGGGCTCAATTTGGCAGCTCCATACTCTCAATGAGCATGATCATGAATTATAACATAACATATTATTCTCTTCTCGATTTCTTTTTTAGCGTCAATCAACAATTTCAGTCAAATTGCAATCAATATAAAGCCTAGCGACAACTCTTTGGGAATCTTTCAATTCCCTTCACACCTCCAACGTCTCCAGCTTCAAGAAGGTGTTGACACCAACGTGACCATAGTGCGAAGCAAGGGGGCATTGGATAGCGTATCACTCACATGGCGACTTGTAAACGCATCCACTGAATTTGAAGAGACATCAGGTGTTGTGGTTTTTGGGAAGGATGTTTTCGAAGAAATGGTTCTGCTGAAACCTCTAGATGACAAAGTAATTATTTTCTCTAAATTTTGAAAATCCTTTTTTTCACATTAAACTTCATTTGAAATGGCGGGAAAAGGATGCTTTTATGTTTAATTACTCAAAATTGCTTGCTTGAAAATAAATATTTGCCTAAAATCAGAATAATTTTCTATGAATCTATACGATTCTTCTATAAGCTGAAACGAACTCTTAGTAATGGTATGTAACGATGCAAGCATTTCGAGACAACTGGTTGGTGTGTTTGTTCGTGCGGATAACATCTTGTACTTTTTTGTAGAAAATGTAAAATGTAAAAATATACAAAATAATTTAGAACACTTAGGGATCTTAAAGGGCGGGAAGGTTTTGCTCTAAAGCTAATCAGAAGATGAGAATTTTTAAATATACTATTTTTTGGTTTTCTAGCAACCTGAGCTGTCAAGAACATTTCTCATGGAACTTGTGAATGTGACTGGAGGATTTATTAACAAGACACATAGTGAAGTAGATGTTGTTATCGAGGCAAATGATCACCCGTTCGGTTTGTTCCAATTCCAAGAGGACTCTGTACGAATTGAAGAAGACGTTGGGACTGCTATATTCACAATCGAAAGGTAAGGTTTAACGCGTTGTTTTAACGTCCAAACAACGGTGTTTCAACGTCAGAACGTTATTCGGGCGTTGAAACAATGCTGAATTAACGTTGTGTGTCTCATTATGCTGGTTTTGTTCATATTTGTTGCTTTCAAGATATAACAGCAATTCGAAAAACTTCAATAACAGCAACTCGAAATGAAGCTAAAACCGCCTTTTTTGTTTAAAAGCGTTTGATCGAATTCATTGGAATTTAAACTAAGTCTGAAAATCTGGAATTGGTATTACTTGTCTGAAAAAGTCTGGAAAAATGTCATTTTCTAGCTGTCTGGCTTTGTCATCTGTGTTTATCCAAGACAAACCTGAGATTTTTGTGACAATTTCTTTTTGCGGTTTTGGAGCAATTTTGGGCCATTTTCTTTTTTCCATTTTTGTGGATTCCGACCCCAGGTTTTAAAAACAATATTAGAATTATAAGCTTGCCTAATCATGAATACACCTTTCCCAAGATTATTTTTAATAAAATGGAAACGAGGCTTGTAAAAATGTAAACATTGGAAATTTAAGTGAGCAAGACGAACAGATTTTCAAACTTTCTCCTGTTTAAATTTCTTCTGATTAGCTTGATGAAAAAACCCGGCATCGTTTTTCGTGTTGTAAAAAATAATATCAGGAAAGGTGTATTGAGAGGGTTTGGAGCTGCCAAATTGAGCCCATTGAAATTTTCCGTAGTAAAGTCGAGTTTGGAGAACCATGGAGGTAATAAAACACATGGAGACTCAACTCATACCATTCCATTGTTTCTAATCCTTGATAGCAAATTGCTGCTTGGTTTGCTTTGGGAAAAAGCTATTATTCAACCACTCATGGGACTATCAAAGTTAATGAGAATTTCAACTCCTTGAATAAAAAAAAATCATACGCTTTTAATTAGTGCATTAAAAGATAATACCGTTTTTAATAAAAAGTGAGAAAACCTTGCAAAAATAAGTACAAAATCCCGTATTTCTTAGCGTCGCTGCTCGTGGAATCCTCCATTAAATTTGAAAACAGCTGCTGCTTTGGACATTTTTTGTGAGAGAGACTTTCGCTGAAAACGGGCTGAAAGTCGTAAAATTCGCAAAAGTTTCGCTTGCAAAAGTATCCCTGATGAAAAAACGAAATTAATCAAGGTTTAAAACATTCAAATCATATATAAGCAAGAATTTTTCGCAAAAATATATAGATTTAAACTCTCAACACATATCACAATTTAGTTCTTATAATTAATTTTTGACTGATTTTGCTATCAAGGATTGGAAATAAAAGAAAGCCGATTTGAATAAAATTTATAAAGAATTTAATGATCATGTAGGCTATTACGGAAGAGTTGAGTCTCCATGTGTTTTCTTACCTCCATAGGAGAACGAAACATCGAGACAAAAATTAGTCTCTTTTATTCAAGCGATTTTTAGAGACTTTTGTACTAAAAATATTTTGGAGTCGTTTCTTCTTTTCATCAGGACAATGGGACGAGTTGGTGTAGTACGTGTTGACTATGAAACTGTGGCACCTGTCGGTGGTGGTGATAGTGGAGCCGTTGAAAACATGGATTTTGTTGCATACTCAAGTCACGCGGACTTCTCTGAGAATGAGGTATAAGTTATTATTAAATGTCCGTAGCCACCAGAGGAGGGGGGGGGGCAGAGGGGCCTTAGGCCCCCTAAAATTCTAAATTTTTTCTGCCCGTAAGCCATAATATGGGGCCTCCATACTAAACATTTGGGCCCCCTAGCATTTATTTCGTGTCTACCGCACTATTACTAGTCCTCAATCATCAATCAATGTTTCACACTTCTCTGTATGTAAACTTGAATCTGATTTTGCTTCTAGGCCATTTTTATAAGTGTCATCTTTTTTTGGGCTCAGACTGCAGATTTTATTGTTTCGGAGATAAATCTTTAGCCTCAATATGCTTATAAGTGTTATGCTTATAATAAAAGGTGTATGTTTTTGTCCTACCTCAAGCACAATAAATTTACACACAATTTTCTGTAAGCCTGAATCTGATTTTACTTCTACACTAAGCTCTAAACTACTGGTTAAATTTTAGACTAAGGCGGAGGTCCCTTTCTAACATGCATAGAAGAAAAAAAACAGGCATACCACCTTTAATTAGTTATTTAGGACCTTAGACGCGTATGTGTCGGCCTGTACATAATTCGTCTAAGCAAAACTTTTAAACAAAAATCTATGAACAGACCGTTGGATATCCACACTACAGTGGAATCTCTCTAAAGCGGACAAAACCTCTCTAAAGCTTTTCTAGAAAAAATCCATATTTCTACGTTAAGGATGTCGATTTTTCTTATCACCAACCCCTGGATATCCTTGCCGAAAATTTCGAACCCTCCTGGATATCCTTGGTCCTCAAATTATTACCCCCTGGATATCCTAGGATATTAAAAATTTTGAACCCCTACCCCCTGGATATCCTATATCTTCAACAGGGGGATTCGGACTTTTCTGGAAAAGCCCATTTTTATATAACAGACACTATTCCTTGGGACGAAAGTACTGATTTCAGTTCATTTTAATCTCTATAAAGAGATTGATATCATCAACAAGCTGGCAGGAATATTTTTTCTGCCCAATGAATTCAGAAGAGTGACAATTTTTCCCGCGCAATTTTCATCATAGGTCAACAAATCAATAACGGTTAGCATAATCAATGATGAAGTTCCTGAAATCGACGAACATTTTGGTGTAAACATTACACGAATACAAGTCCTGCAGCCATTGACGGGTAATTGATTTTCTCATAAGAATAGCTTCTATAAGAATATCAGGGTGAAAATTGCCTAAATTGTAAGAATATTGGTTGAGTTTCGTAGAAAACAGAATTTTTGTCCACCATAAAATTATATAAATCAAAGTGAGACAAATATTTAACTAAAGATATGCCATGGAATGATACAATAATACTAACTTTGCGACCGCATTCGAAAGCGACCCGAAGGCTCCCTTTTAGAATATGTTATGTCTACCCGAAGGTAGGGGAGGGCGCCACTCCTTTCCCTGGATTTCTCCACTTACCCTTGCTCTATTCCTTTAATGCTGAGTGGCAAGCAAGACAGCAGCGAGTACCAGTTTTCAAGTCTTTTGTCTGACCCGGCTGGGGGTTGAACCCACAACCTTGCGAACGGTCGAGTATTGAATGAACTATACTATGTAATCTAGAATAGTTGTTAACTTTTATTACATTAATGATTATTCTTTCTTTATTCTCTTTAGATGCAATAGATCCATCCAGCATGCTCGGACCTGATACGCAACTCACGGTTACCATTTTGAAAAACGACGATGCGAATGGAGTGATCGAATTTCAACAGAACACGTGGAATGTTAGTGAAGATGGTGGTCAAAGTCGTGGAGTGGTTAATGTGACAAGAGGAAGAGGAACTTTTGGAAATGTATGTACACGTAACGTTATTTTAACATTGTTTCAACGACCAAACAAGGTTCTGATGTTGGAACAATGTTGTTAAAACAACATTCTGTGTCTGCTGGGAGGGGCTGGTGTAAGTTTTGTCATTGAGTCGGCTATTACCTAGTAACTCTTACTATACTGACCAGCCAAAAACCGTTCATCCTGGACTGGCGTGTTCTTCACCTTGCAGCCTCTAATAGAAATTTTGGCTTGCTTTGACACTGCATTTTCTTCAAAGTTGATAATGTTTGCTTACGACAGTTCGAGAGAGAAAAGGCCCTGCAAACTTTCTCATTTTTATCAATTGTTAGAATACTAAAAGTTATTTTCCTGGCGGTACTGAAAGAGTTAAATATTTTTTTATTAGATTACTTTTTCATTTGATGTGGACGATGGAACAGCCGTTTTGGCGCAAGACTTCACCGTCCAATCGTTTACCGTCACTATGAACGAAGGTCAATCTATCATCACTCTGCCTATATTCATCACATCAGACAGCGTACCTGAATTCACAGAATCCTTTTCTGTCCGTCTATTACCGCGCGATGTAACAGGCGGTGCAAGGATAGGTTTGACACGAGAATGTGACGTGAACATAATGGCTAGTGACTATCCAAACGGACTTTTTGGTAAGTTTGATTTGAATCATTTTTAATAGTATTCTATCGTTCAAAGTTATTTATTTATTCTTTCTTTAACGTTGGTTGATTAAAAATAGTGACAAAACAACTAATTAAGACATATTTTACTATATTTTAATAAAATATAATATTAGAAATTAAAATCATTTAAAAATTGAACACAGTTTGCAACAAAAATACAGTTTTGTTTTGAGGATCTTGTTTTAAAGTTATTGAATGAATCCATAGTTTTAATTTCCAGGACAATCTTATCGATCAATACATTCCCTGGAAATTAAAGTAGTTCAAGCAAACTGTATTTTGTTTGACTTGCTTTTTTTTCAAATGACTCCAAAATGCTCAAAAAGTATACTAGGGATAGTATAGAAGCACGTACCAAGTGTTTTGAACAGAGTGAAAAAATCATTACTTCCACCTTAGGATGTCAATTTTCTTCAAATTTCGATCACCGTGGCTATCCATGGTCTTCAAATTCTGTAGTTTTGCTTTATTTTGAATCTCGCCTTTTTAAATATAGTTTATCGAACTTTGAGCACGTTTTCTTTTGATTAAAACATTTTCATTGCGCGTCTCTTTTCATCATAGAATTCGAAAACACCGCACAAATCATAACGCGCGAACCCACCAACAATAACCAAAGACTCTCTGTCACTGTGCTTCGAAAATATGGTCTAAACGGTGCAGTCAAAGTGCACTGGGAAATCACGTCTGCGGTGGAGAACATTGATAATGACATCTCTCAGATGGAGGGTGAAACCGGATTCTTGAGCAATGAAAATGAAGCAACTATACATTTGGAAATCCTACCTGATCAATTACCAGAATTGAATGAGGTTTGTATTTTGTTGAGCGAGAACAAGTGCATAATATAGTTGACTCTCTCTAAAATTTTTGTTCGAATCATAGTGAGATTCGAATAGTAGAAAGTCTCTTGACGGTGACTTTTATTTTGTTCGAATAGTAGAGAGATTCGAATAGAAGAGATTCGAATTAGAGTGAGTCAACTGTATATACTAAATGTTTTTTTTTATATAAAGAATATACAGATTTCTTTCTGGAAAAACCCATTACACTGTACGGGCTTTCCTTGGTTGACTAGACTGTATGACATCTGACGTTTTTTACTCATTGCGTTTATTTTAGACGTTTTCAATCGAGCTTGTGTCCATCTCTCTACCAAATGCTGCAATTAACCCAAACAAACACGTCGTCATGGTTACCATATTAGCCAACGACAATCCGTTTGGCACAGTCATGTTCGAAAATGCGACCGGTATTGACGTCATAGAGAAAAACTCATCACTCAACCATGTGACCTTATCCTTGATCAGGATTGGTGGAAATGTCGGGGATATTGAAGTACATTACAGGTAGCGTTTTTACTATTGTAGAACCTATCCAGTAGTCAGAGTCGAGATCAGTGCTGAAAGCTTTTGATCTTCCGGAAATGAACTGCTGAACAGAAATTCATGTTTTTTTTACGGTTTCATTTTTTAGGACTAAGGGCCTCACAGCCAGTGGAAACAGCGATTTTGTTGCAATACCTAACGGTGTAGCTCACTTTCGTAACGGATCACATCGCGCGCTCATCACTGTTACCATCATCAACGATACGCTTCCGGAGCTGGATGAAATGTTTCAGGTTATATTAACAAAAGTGGCTGCCATGACGAGGCACACCATTTCTCAAACTTCCGATTCGCAACCCACCATCATGAAAAGTCGAAAAACGCTCAATGTGACCATCCGAGAGAATGGCTACCCGTATGGATTGTTCCGGTTATCGTTTGATGGTATCGGAGTACATCCTGGATCAAGAGAGATGGTGATTGAAGAACCAGATATGAATCCGGTATCCTTGAACATCTATATCGAACGAGAAAAAGGTACATTTTTATTTACGCTTCTTTTTACGATTTCCCAGCAGACACGGGACGTTGTTTCAACGTTGTTCTGGGTTACGTTGATACCTCTGTTGCCATGGTTTCTATGTGTTTCTATGTGTGTATTGAACGCTTTTATGCTATTCTAATTCAACGCGATTTCTCGTCTTATGAATGTTTGGAACCGAAATGAAAAATAATAAAGGTTTTTTTTTTTTCAGACTGAGACTAATAAGAACTTAAAAATTTATGTTAAGAATAATTTATGATGATTACGACCAAAAAGTTAAGAATATTCATCATGAAACCGAAAAACAACATTCTTATAAGAAAACGTGTATAGTAGTGTCCGTTATGTAGAGGTGTCCGCCTAAGAGAGATTTCACTATATTAACAGCAAAAATGATTAAAATTACGTTCACATTCTCATAACAGGGTCATTTGGAACAGTAAACATCACTTTAAAAATGGATAACAGATATTCAATTACTCCGGGTACTGACATGACCGGACTACCCGTATCATCAGTGGTCACTTTCCAACCAAGAGAAAGACGGAAATCTTTCAGTGTGACGGTCCACCCGGATGCTCTACCTGAGGATGATGAAAAGTTTGTGGTGAGATTGGTGCAACCGACGGGTGGCGCTATCATTGATCAAGATGAAGATTCTATAAGGTTCATTTCTTTCTATGTTTCTTTATTTATTTCGATACTTTACATGGAAAGAACGGGATTAACTAATCCGAATTTAATCTAAGATAGCGCTAATTTAATTTGATTTAATCCGCTTTTGAACATCAAACAAGCCCTGTTATTTAGGACAGATGCAGTCAGCAGATTATATCGACAATCTTTTTTTGCTACAACAACAAACTTTTAATCAAGGAAATTTCACCTTACTTCGTCTTCTTTAGCTTCACTATCCCCGCCAACGACGATGTGGGCGGCAATTATATGATTTTGACTTACTTCTTCTTTAGGTTCACTATCCCCGCCAACGACGATGCGGGCGGTGTCATCAGTTTTTCAGATGGTTCTCTCTCCAAGAACGTTCAAGAAGGCGATAACGTCAGATTCACGGTGGGAAGGTCTCGGCCTGCTCTCGGTACAGCCACAGTTCATTGGCGAATCAGTGGAACCAATGCTACCCAAGATTTCGTACAAACTGAAGGATTCATTGTCTTTCAAAGGGTATTGTTTTTTTTAATGATTTAATCTACTTCATGCCCAGGGTTTCTTTGCGCGATATAACAAATGTCGAATAACAAAATGTTTCCAGAAAAATCCTTCTGTTGAGGATGTCAGAAAAAGAAAAAAATTCTTAGCACCAGCCCACCTAGATCTCCGTGCTGAAAATTTCGAACCCCTCCCCCCTGGATATCATTCGTCTTCAAATTATTATTCCTCTGGATAATCCTAGGATATTGAAAAAAATTTCAAACCCCCTTGGAATATAGGATTGTATTCTAAACTATAAAGCCTAATCAACTCCCATAAAAATGACAACTAAACTTAAACTATTTTTTTGTAAATTTTATTTTTTCTACAGAGCACCATAAGAGCTGACATTCAACTCCAAATTCGTGAAGATTCTATTCCTGAGATGACGGAAAAATTTAGGCTAACTCTTCACAACGTTACCACAACTGACCTATCACAAAGCGGAGCTGCTAGATTGGAACTATCCGGACGTGTGGCGTGGATTGTAATCGGTGCGAGTAATTACCCTCACGGAGTGATCGAATTCAGTGAAATTGATCAACCAATGAAAGTGAAAGAAAGTGATAAAGCATTCGAAATTCGAATCATCAGACATTTTGGAAAGCTAGGTAAGATTATGATTTTGGCATCTATTTATGAAGAATTTTCAGACAAGCTGACGGTGACTGAGATTTCGTTCGAATTATAGAAAGATTCGAATAATAGAAGTTCGAATTATTGAAAGTCTACTGTACGTCAGATTTTTTCAATTAGACGGAATATTTCCAGAAAACCTGATTTAAGATTTTAACATTATAATTGTATTTACTAACCTCTATACAGAGGTCATTATTCGAAGTAATGCACGACTAAACAGCTATTATATACATTATTACCCAGTTTTGTCCCAAATGTGCATTTCCAAGATAATTTTGTCCAATTTAAGGCTTTTTAGGTTTGTGAATCGCAACCTTTTGACTACATGAAAATAATGTGAAGTCATTGCAGTTTTAGTTAAAATTTAGTTAAAAAGTGACGCATCGGGTGATTACTGTTCTGTAATTGCCCGCTGGCGCCCCTTTTTTATACAATCAGATTCGAGAATTTGCAAATTACAAACTTTGGCCCTCTCGCTCGTATATAAATGTTTGAAGATCAGGCTTGTCGATATTTTTGCGGGCTGGTTTAGTAGCAATACTAGTGCTTGAAAAGTCGAGCAAAGAGAAAACCGAATTAGTATTTTCTTTCTTTTTACAGGAAAACTAGAAATCTTCTATGACGTTTTACCTGTGACAAACTCGAACTACCAATCAGCCTCCATCACAGAGGATATAGGAGTCCAACGCAACAGGGTCACCATGGATGAGAATCAAGACACTGTTAAAATCACTCTCCCCCTCATTGACGATTCTATGCCGGAACCAGATGAAATCTTCCGGGTCAATTTGACATCAGTTCAACTCACTTCACCCGATTATAATAATTCACAGTTACCGATAATTGGGCAATCGAGGTCACTACTTGTAATGATCGAGGCTAACGATGGAGCGCGAGGAGAACTTTCGTTCGTCCGCGACTCTGTTAAGTAAGTTTTTTTTGGGATAATTTTCCGTGATTAAAATTATCATTTTAAGGTTGTATTTCGCCACCGAAGAATGGTGTTTTTTTTGTTTCATGATAAAATATTCTCAACTTTTTGGTCGAAATCATCCTAAAGTATTCTTAAGGTTATTTTTAGCATTAAACAACTTTTAATTGAAAACAATAATTTCAACATCCTAGGATATCCAGGGGGAGTAAGAATTTGAGGACCAAATGGATATCCAGGGAGTTCGAAATTTTCGGCAAGGATATCCAGGGGGTGGTGTTAAGAAAAATCAACATCCTCAACAGTGGGGATATGGATTTTTTTCTGGAAAAACCCAATTTTGATTTTTTATATTATAGGGTGGAAGTAGCTGAAAAAGACCATCAGTTTAACTTGACCGTGATCCGTAAACTTGGCGCATACGGTGACGTCTACTGTTTTTATTTTCTCAACCGTTTATCAGCGGACCCATCAGATTTTCATGTCAGTGGGAGTGTGATGAACGGAGGTCCATCCAAACTGGTTTTCCTAGACGGGCAACGATCTGCTAACATCACTGTCACTATAAAGGATGACGTGATACCTGAGAATCGGGAACAGTTCGAAGTTGGACTTACCGTTCAGAATGCGGTCGGGAACGGCGGCGTTATCGTTAAATCGCCCAATCGGGCTACGATTTCAATCCTACCAAACGACGACGCCAATGGTGTGTTTCAGTTTGCCGCAGATTCATTGTATCTTGATGTCCCGGAGCCTGCATCTGATTCCGATCGGGCAACCCGATTTTTGACCGTAATCCGAACGGTAGGCATTTTCGGAAATGTTAGTATCGTTTGGGATGTGGTTGGCATGGGAACAGATCAACAACAGATTGTACCTTCGAATGGATGGCTTGTGTTCGAAGAATATGATCGAGAGAAGTCGTTTGAGATTGGAGTTTTACACGACAATTCACCAGAGCTGGCAATGAATATCACAGTACAGTTGCGAGTAGTCTCTGGTAAGCCTATATATATTTTTTTATTGCACGCTTTTTTTATGAGAATGGTGTTTTTTGATGTCACATTAAATATTCTTAACTTTTTGGTCGAAATCATCCTAAGATATTCTTAACATTATTCTTCTTAAGTTTTCATCAGCCTCAGTCTGAAAAATGCTAAAAGAGTTATATAAAAACCATTTAGTGAAAGGAAAGAAGAAATAAGCTAGCTGAATCAGCTTGAGAAGGATTTCAGATGCATTTAGGAATAATTTTGAAATTAAATTTTGACCTTGAAAAAAAATTAAGATTGCATTATTCTTAGGCCAATTCAATCATGAATATTCTTATATTCTTATTACTACAAAGATGTGTATTTTATTGGCCCAGCGCATCGTAAGGGCCTTTAATCAGCCTTTTTCCGTGTGTCAGTTTGTGTGTTCGCGCACCTTTTTTTGCTGAAAACGCGTCTCAACAATTATGGTGCGCACAGCCCATCTCGTTTAATAATACGTACGCGCGGTCGTTTAAAATACTTATTCTCCTGCCTGTCCCCTATATGGCTTTTCTAATTATTTTTCGTGTTTGAGGCGCCATAAGCTTTTTTCCGGTGTTTTGTTAAACTCTTTTTGCGCGTGCGGTGCTTCTATGTTCGTAAATTTAATTGGTTGTGAATTTTTTGTACTGCAACCCCATTGGTCGGTTATTTTCTGTGCCCTTTTTTCTAATCTTTTTGGTTTTCCTGTTGAAAGTTGTCGTTTGAACTCTGGTTGGACGCCATTGTCGATGTTATGATTGAGTCAGACAGTGTGACAAGAAAATTTCTATCCAACACTGAAATTGGGGATGTGTTGATGTGGAGACAGTGTGACAAGAAAATTTCTATCCAACACTGAAATTGGGGATGTGTCATAAATTGGTCATAAATTTTCTGCAAAGTTTTTTGTCAATTTTTTTTTTAAACTCATCGAACAAAAAAACAATATATTTTTTCGTGGGATCGGTCTATTTTTATCAAAAAGTGAGCAAAACAAATCAATTTGCGTACACAAGTTCAAAATGAAAACAAAAGACAAATAGAAAAATATACGGGTTTTTGTCACTGATTTTAGTTTCGTTGTTTTAACAATAGGCTTCCGTAATATATAATAAAGGACCGCCCTGTGAGGTTGTGGGGCTGTCAAATTGAGCCCATTATAACGTTTTCCGTAGTAAAGTCCCTTGGTCTCTTAAACGAGAGAACGAAGCATCGAGACAAAAATTAGTCTCTTTTATTCAAGCAATCTTTAGAGACTTTTGTACTAAAGAACGATATGGTCTCAATTCTTTTCCAGGTAACGGGAGATTAGGTGATCCTTCATCGAGCACAATTCACATTCCATCAAACGATCACCCACATGGCGTTTTTGAAATCACTAGTAACGATGGTAACAGTAATGTTTATGTGGATGAATCAAAAGGTTTGTTCTATGCCGGATGAAATCTTTCGCGTCAATTTGACATCAATCAGTTCAACTCACTTCACCCGATTATAATATTGGATAATAAGGTTTTTACAATCGGGTGTTCCAAAAAAACATACAGGGGATGAACGAACGTAAGGCGTAAATTCTTTTTTCGTGAAAATGTGTCTAAATACCCCCTGGAAAAATGGTAACACCTGAAAAGATCCCTACTTAATAGAATTTACTTGATCTACAGGTTGCTTCCATGTTCAGTTTAGTTCATAAAATAGTTGAGCTGAGCTAAGCCATGGACGGGACGAGCCGAGCCGAGCCATAGACCCCGTAAATACAATCGAAAGACTGTGTTATAATCCTAAATTACTTGGCCGTACACGTATAATATTGTTTGTTAAATTTAAACTAAAGTATTTTGCCATTATTTTAGATTTTGTTCAGGTCGTTGTTACACGACAGTACGGTTTATTCGGTTCAGTCTCAGTTGACTACAATACTCAAAACGGATTAGCTGAGAGCCACTCGGGTGCTAAAGTCGAATTCGGTCTGGATTCCATGTACAATTTGTCCGAACATGGTGGATTCACTGCTGCTCATCATTTTAAGTTAGCTTCGATGATTGTTGACGAAAATGGTAGACCTCGCAACGAGAGTTACCTATTGGTTGCTAATGGTAACGACAAATCAATGCTTTACAAATGGATGGGAACGTTTGTTTATGTCAAGGTAAAAAGAAATTACGTGTCATCCCTATTGGACTTTTCCAGAAAGAAATTCGTACTCCCTCTGTTGAGGATATAGGTGGTTTGAAATTTTCAATATCCTAGGATATCCAGGGGGTAAAGAATTTGAAGACCAAGGATATCCAGGGGTTAAAGAATTTGAAGACCAAGGATATCCAGGGGGTAAAGAATTTGAAGACCAAGGATATCTAGGGGGTAAAGAATTTGAAGACCAAGGATATCCAGGGAGGTTGGTGTGCCGATTTCCATTGCCTAAGAATGTCGAAGAAGAATGAGGTTTTAATAAATAATATCGATCAAGACCAACAATATCAAGGGGGTGGGGTTTTAAAATTTTCAATATCCTAGGATATCCAGGGGGTAAAGAATTTGAAGACCAAGGATATCCAGGGAGGTTGGTGTGCCGATTTCCATTGCCTAAGAATGTCGAAG